>CM038634.1:2952001-3071450 GCA_021554675.1 Leuciscus idus | reverse complement strand
AGAGGAGAGAGAGAGAGAGAGAGAGAGAGAGAGAGAGAGAGAGAGAGAGAGAGAGACAGACAGAGACAGAGACAGAGAGAGAGAGAGAGAGAGAGAGAGACAGAGAGAGACAGAGAGAGAGATAGACATACAGAGAGAGAGAGAGAGAGAGAGAGAGAGAGAGAGAGAGAGAGAGAGAGAGGGAGAGAGAGACAGAGAGAGACAGAGAGAGAGATAGACATACAGAGAGAGAGAGAGAGAGAGAGAGAGAGAGAGAGAGAGAGAGAGAGAGAGAGACAGAGAGAGAGAGAGAGAGAGAGAGAGACAGAGACAGAGAGAGAGAGAGAGAGAGAGAGAGAGGGAGAGGGGAGAGAGAGAGATTTAATTTAACTATTATTATAATTCTGTGTACTAAATGTTCTAAATCATTTTCTATGTTGTTGTGATGCTTTGGCAATACAAAATGTACTTTTTTGTCATGCCAATAAAGCTTTCTGAATTGAATTGAATTGAGAGAGAGACAGAGAGAGACAGAGAGAGAGATAGACATACAGAGAGAGAGAGAGAGCCGCTCCTCCCAGAGTTTGGCCTCGCCACCCCGGGTCATCATCTCTCACCTAAAGATAAGATACGCTCAGCCAGATTGGACATGTTGAAAAGACATGTTTCCAATTTGACTCATTCTGCCCCTCCCTTGTCTGCAATCTCTCTTTTCTCCTCGTTGTCCCTCCTTCTTTTTTTTTCTGTCTGTCTGAAGGCTCCATGTGTCTCGCACCTGATTAATTCAGCTTTGGAGCGGCCAGCAAAACGGCGGGATCAATAAATCATTGCTTTATCCGTCTGCAGGTAAATGAGAGGCACATCCTCAGATAAAAACACAAGGATTCTCTCCAGCCCCGCTGCACACAGATGCTTCACATTAATGTCTTCCTGAGCACAGACCGGTTCATGTCTTCACTCAACTTCTTCCTCGTTCGCTGAGGTCATATCCATTCAGGCTATATATAGTCTGGAAGCTCAATAAAACCAGCTTATGTATAAGAGTTTCACAACAAGTTCTGGACAGAAAGTTTTGTTTTTGTGTTTTTATCATTGGATATTGTTGTTGTTATTGAAACACTGGGATGTTCTGTGGGATGTTAAGCTTCTGCAAAGTCAAATCTAGTTTGTGAAGGAATCTTTCTTTTGAACTGGTTTCCCCAAATCAGACTGACTTGGTCAGGACTGCATTTCTCGAAAGCATTGAATGCCTAAGTAGGTCGTATAACCATTGGTACCAATGATCGCTGTGATCAACTTTTCTAACCCTAACCCTTTTGCAGCAATGCTTTCCAGAAATGCAGCCGTCACCAATTCTAACACAGATTGGGTGAACTTTAATTTCATGTCGACTTCAGCTTACTCAATCAGTGAATCGGTTTCTCTGACATATCCATCTATCTATATCCTTTTTTTTTTTTTTTTTTTTTACCTGAAAATAAGTTGAGAATTGAGAGCAATTCTGAAAAGTACATTTTTTTTAATATTAGAAATTCTAATAAAAATATACTGGATATAGTTTGACTGATTCACTTTGAAAACATATTACCATTTTATTTTTCAGAGAGATATAAATTAATTTGACATTTTCATAAACATAAATTACATTAAGTTATTCTGAGCTCAGTTGTAATCAGCATGTAGGAAAATAACTGAATAATGACACAAAAGTAAGTAAAAGTTTTGTATTGACATTTTTACTTCGACTAGCTCTTTAAAGTAATGGAATAGTAATGGGAAACTCTCTATCAGATGCAAAAAGCAAACAACAAATGGTGCTAATATACAATCAAAGGTGTCAAGTAATGAAGTACAAATACTTTGTTACCTTACTTAAGTAGAAATTTTGGGTAAATTTAAAACTATCTATACTTTACTGGAGTAATTATTTTTCAGCCGACTTTTTACCTCTACTCCTTACATTTTCACGCAAGTATCTGTACTTTCTACTCCTTACATTTTAAACATAGCCTCGCTACTCCTATATCATTTCGGCTTGTTTTCATTCCGGCTTGTCATCGTAAAAAAAAAAAAAAAAAAAAAAAAAACCTATCCAGATAAATCACACCATCCTGATAGAGTGAATTTGATTGTGGTTGGATGAGAAGTATAAACAAATACCATCCGACACCCTATTGGTTCACTTTTAGCCAATCAGAGATCAGCAGGCAGACGCGATTTTAGCGCGATAAGTTGTCACTGTATGTTCAAGTGATCGCTAATGCCAAAGTGACATACTATACAGTTGTATCTACAGTAAAGAGTGAGATAGTGAGCAACTCTAAACACGTACACATGTGGTGGGAGATTAATCGATGGTGAATATAACTCTGAGAGGAGAGCACAGTTCAATGACTTGACTTGAATATGACTCTGAGAGGAGAGCACAGTTCAATGACTTGAATTGAAATCGAATATGGGACGACGACTCCTGTCCATGGTCATGTGCACACTAGCCTAGCCTGACATCTGCAACTTTTACACCGTCCAGACTGCATGTACTCTACTTGTTGGAAAAGGTTTGAATCAACGATGAATCAGTTTTGACTGCTAAATTCTGCGTTATGTTCTGCATTGTGCACTTCTGAGGGTTAAAGTCATCGGTTCATTTCGTGATTGCCGTTTTGACAGTGTCCACCTGGACATTTTAGTCATATTTGCTAATTCTCCTTAATTATTGCCTTGTTTTGATCCGTTTTCCTGGAAAATTTATTTATTTCTTATTTTATTTTATCATCGTTATTTTGTTTTAAGGAGATAAAAATTGTGCTTATCAACCTTTAATTTCATGGTAATAAAATTATATCACATTATTTTGGCAGTAAAATTTTGGCCGTTTTTTTCTTGGAGTGGGCGGGTTTTGGTGAGCAATCACCATCCCAATCTGGCAACACTGTGCACCATTACAATATTATCTAGGCAACTAGTCATCATATCTTCCGCTCCATGAAACACGTTAATGCTCAGTAGTACACATATATGGTTCTTAAATGCATTTGCATTGTACTAAAATGTGGCATATATGCGGCTGAAACAGTAGCCTAGTGCATCCCAAAATTAGTCATTATGGCCTTTAGAATAGTTTTTTTGAGGAGGTGGGGTAGTGCACTATAGGCCTCTGTGGCGTGGCCTAAGCTTTTGTCCTTAATGGCATTTTTTTTCCTTCCATTACGTTTCCTTTTATACTTTAAGTAGTTCTGAAACCAGTACTTTTACACTTTTACTTGAGTAAAAAGCTTGAGTTGATATTTCAACTTCTACAGAAGTCTTTTTAAACCCTAGTTTCTATACTTCTACTTGAGTAATGAATGTGCATACTTTTGACACCTCTGTATACAATCATGATGTGATGTAATTCAACCGAAAATGCATGATCCTAACACCTTTTTCTCATTACTGAAATCCCAGATGGCCAGACAGTAATTTACCTTTTATGAATCATTAAAATATTGGTGTTCGGGACGCTGTGAGTTCAGAGAATGTGTAGTGTAAGTTTTTAAAAGCTTAAATGTGTAATATGAATAAACAATGCTTATAAACATCTGTCGATATATAATCTCAAATGAAACAAGTAGAGGCTTGGACTCAGAAACAGTATTCCTTACATCACGATTAAAGTGGTTAGGCACATGCATGTTCACGTGGACCCTGCTAATGGAGAAATTGACATCATGCTTACTGTGTGCTAAACATATCGGCAAACAGAAAAAATTTAACCATACTTTCGCATTGAGTATAGATTTAGTATAGATTAAGAAGTCCAGGAGCGCGGTCTGCACTGTTTTCAGTTGCTTGCTTAGGTGTTTTTCTGTTTTTGTTATATTGGGCTCCAGTTAAGACGACCACAAAACTACCCTTTTTCATTTCTTCCTCTTTTTTATTCATATGCCAGATCAGAGAAGTATGTGGGCGTTTATTAGCAGCAGTCTTGGTTTATAATACAAGATACCAACACTTCTTTCATGCTGATATCAGCATGTTCCTAAACAGCAATCAAAAACATCAAAACCACCATTTGAGAGTAATCACGACTCACTGACTTCAGATTTTTGTGGCCAAACTCTACATTTAGGCTATGCGAAGTGACTTGCAGTGCATTGAATGTTCCCTAAATAAATACTATATGTAAGTGTGTTCCCTGGCAGTCAAACCTATGGTCTTGTGTTTGGCTCTACCAACTGAACTATTTTTTCGTCCCTTGTAACTGTGTCTGATTTGTGATGGATGGCTTTCTGAGAAAGTCTGCGCTCCCGATAAAGTGGTTTCCTGTCGATGCCCCACTTTGCTCGTGGAGATTGTGAAAGTGCATTGACAGCTGAAAGGGAAGGTGTCGACACAGAACCGGTTCACGAGGTCGGGTTCCTCCGGTCAGTCCGCACGACTGGCCTTTGGTTGCAGTCTTGGAGTGTGTTGCGGCTGCAGTGTCAGTGACCCGAAACGCTCTGTCTCTATCTCTCTCCCTCTTTCTTATCTGGTGTGCTTCCGCCTACTCATCTTTCACTCGTTCACAGTGTGGGGGAAGAAAAGGTGTTCTATCACAGTACAAGCTGCGGTTTGCAAGTCTGCAGTTTGTTAAGCTTCACCAGCCCATATTTATCTGTCTGTCTTCTTTTTATTTCATGTTTGTCCTCTTTAAAGATAAAGGAAAATGCAGCATGACTAATAAGAAATAGTAGTTATAAATTTTAAGTTTTCATGTCGATTCAGGGGTGAATGCACTAAACCCGCTTTTGTGCCATTGTATTTTATTGCAAAACCTGCATCTTATAAACTGCAAGCCAGTTTAACAAGGTGCTTGATGTGCCAAAGTAGTATAGCACCATAAGGATTTATGTAGTATATTTATACTATATTCTTAAACATACTATATATGTTGCCAGTGTCCTTTGACCCATATGTGCTTAAACCATGTGTAACAACTTCATAGCAATCACACTTTGAGAGAACCGCTCAGCTCACAGTTTCTGCCATTTTTCTTTTTTAACTGTTTAAATCTGGCGGATCCCTGGCTCCATTGGCATTATGGGATAGTTAAGTTTCCAGTGGGTGCTCACTTCTGAATCTCAACAGATGCGGGGTTCAGGCTCGATGTGCTTTTTAACATCATACTTATTTGAACAACTGATTTTTGCATGCTATTTTTTGTTTATTTGTAAAATTATTTATTTATTTATTTATTTATTTATTTATTGTATTTTATTTATTTATTTTTTGGGGGGAGGGGGGTATTATTATTCTTTATTTATTTTATTTATAATCTGTAATCATGGTCATACATTTGTAGTGATCAAGCTTAAGGCAAGTATTTGGAGACAAGTACCCAAAGGCAAAAATTACCATGATTATCAGTATCCGGAGGCAAGTACCCCGGAGGCAAATATGACCAAGATTCTCAGTACCTGGAGGCAAGTACCCGGAGGCAAGTACCCGGAGGCAAATATGACCATGATTATCAGTATCCGGAGGCAAGTACCCGGAGGCAAATATGACCATGATTATCAGTATCCGGAGGCAAGTACCCAGAGGCAAATATGACCATGATTATCAGTACCCGGAGGCAAGTACCCGGAGGCAAATATGACCATGATTATCAGTATCCGGAGGCAAGTATCCGGAGGCAAGTACCTGAAGGCAAATATGACCATGATTATCGGTACCCAGAGGCAAGTCCCCGGAGGCAAGTACCCGGAGGCAAGTACCCAGAGGCAAGTACCCGAAGGCAAATATGACCATGATTATCAGTATCCGAAGGCAAGTATCCGGAGGCAAGTACCCGAAGGCAAATATGACCATGATTATCAGTATCCGGAGGCAAGTACCCGGAGGCAAATATGACCATGATTATCAGTATCCGGAGGCAAGTATCCGGAGGCAAATATGATCATGATTATCAGTATCCGGAGACAAGTATCCGGAGGAAAGTACCCGGAGGCAAATATGACCATGATTATCAGTATCCGGAGGTAAGAATCCGGAGGCAAGTACCCAAAGGCAAATATGAACATGATTATCAGTACCCAGAGGCAAGTACCCAGAGGCAAGTATCCGGAGGCAAATATGATCATGATAGTATAGAACTACGAGACCAGACACGTGTGGTGTGGAAGGTGGCTGCTTATGAAGGGTGAGGTGAGAGGTGCTGATTAGGGCAATCACAGACAGGTGTGGTGATTGAGAAGTGAGTGCAGGTGATGGCCAAGGAGGATTGTGGGAGATGTAGTGTGCAGAGGTGATAGACTGCTGACTGAGGATGTGACAATATTAAGAGTTCATATTTATTAGTATGAAGAACATTTTAAAAATCCAAATAACTTTGTTTTTCACTATAAAGAACCATTTGTGGAATGAAAAGGTCAAAACCAAACCTTGTACTTTGATTAAGGTGTTAAAGAAAGGATTAATAATGCATTAAATGTTTAACTGCATTATCAAAAATGTATTTAATTTTTTTTTTAAGTCTATTATATTTGTTCCAGCTCACAACTGAGCTACAACAAAACAGTATCCATTCCACAGTTGGGTCCAAGTGTTCATTTTGCGTTGGTAATTTATTTTAAATACCTTTGCACATGCTTTAAAGTTGCGATGGAATGGAATACATTTTCTTCCGTATTGTGACGTACATCCAAGTGTAGTGGATTATTGAAAAAGAAAAAATGTAGGGCGGGACTTGGTTATACTCATTGGTTGTTGATTGGATGCTGAGATGTGGGCGTGACACTCAAAAGCGGAGTCAGATGAACGTGACTTTGCAGGGACGGGTTTAAGTGACTAAATGATTGGAGAATCCTGCATACTTCAGTCTGATCTTTTCACTGGAAGATCCAGTTATGATAGTTTGAGTAAACATTTTGAGGTCAAAACATTATTTTTTTTCAAATATATGCACGGATGGATTTTCACAATAAAATCTATAATAAGCAATCGGAAAATAAATAGGGTGAATTTTCATTTCATGCTGACTTTAAAATAGTTTTAAACAAACCAATCAAAACTTGATGTACCAGCATCCTTTCCATGAAATCAATCCAGATCAGTTGCTCATCCCTATATGCAGTGATCAGCTGATGTCTCCCTGCAGGTTTGTGTATCTGCTCAGTGATTGGCTGTGCTGCTCTGAACTCATCTGAGCTGGTTTGGTGGTCTATTCTTCATCCACACATCTGGCCAATGTACAAGCGGCCTGGACCGAATGTGAGAACACAGGCTTCTGCCTTTCCCAGCCTGCCGGCCCTGGAGAGCAGCATGGACACTGCTAATGTGGGAATAGTCCAGGAGGGACAGAGGAGATAAACCCACTTTTCTGAGCTCTGAATCTGTCTGAATATAAAGACTTTGCCACATGTGTTTAGCATACCCGGAATCTCTTTTATAAGTCGCCTATTTTATTTAGGTGAAGGAATGATCTTTTTGTCCACTTGTAGCCTCAGTTCTCGTAATTGTTTGTAATTATCTATTAATAAAAACCAAACGTGTTCCAGATTTTGGCACGGTTGTGATAATGCAGTCTGTAGGAGCCACATTTAATAGATAAAACGCACAGCAATCTGTTTAGTCTCCGACAAGGGCAATCAAACCTCCAACAATCTCTCTGTCTGGCACTGAGTCGGGCCACCCATGACAAAACTACACACAGAAAGAGTCAGCGCATGATAGGAGGAACATATCAGTCTAGACGTTATTAGAGTACAGAGACTGAGGTCGTAGCCATGGGGCGGATTTATGCATATGCATTATATGCACGTGTCTATGCTCACATGTACAGGGAGACCCAATTACAGTGAAAAGAAATCATATATTTTATTATTATTATTATTATTATTATTATTATTATTATTATTTCACTCTAATGGTAGAACAATGTAAGACAATTACTCTAAATTAACAAAATTTTTAATATCGGGCAGAAACCTCATTTCTCAATATTCCGCCATTTTTTCCCATAAACAAGACAATTTTTAAATCTTAAAATTAATAACATTTCTGCAATCATTTTACCAATACTTATAATACAATATATCTTGGAATGGAATATTAATGGAATACTGATCCAAATAATTAGTTATGTATTAACACTGGAGTCATTACTAGTGGGTTACCATGATCTTCACTTTAGAATTAATTATACATTATGCATTATTAACATTAATTATGAACCTGTATATAGTAGTTCTTAGTAGTCATCTGGGAGGTTATTGATTAGCTAATAGTAAACTAACTCATTCGACTGAGCACAATAAATGACTAATTCCTTAATCAGAGTTTATTGATAGTTAATGGTAGTTACTTGAATGTTAATAGTGCGTTACTCATTTGTTCCTGTGAAGTAATTTTTTAATGACGGAACAGTATTCAGTCACACTTTAGATTAGGGTCCAATTCTCACTATTTACTAACTATTAACCTCAACTTTTGACTCCATAAACTCCTAACTACCGCTTAATAATAGTTTAGAGCCTAACCAAGCCTTGAATACTAAATACTAAGCCTTGAATAAAAGACCATGAATACTAAAACAAACCGAACATGACTGTGACAATCTGTCAAAATTTCTTTAAACGGTCGACATGGTTAGGGGAAGATTTAGATGTAGGTTTCTAAGTTTCAGTTTATTTTAATGGTCTCATTATTTTGACAATAAATAATGTTGCAACTACAGCCCCGTTTACACGTACATGGTTATTTAAAAAAATTTAGACATTTCCCTTCGTTTGTGCCCTTCGTTTACATGCAAACGGAGAATTCGCCTCTGAAAATGATCATTTCTAAAAACTCCGGCCAGAGTGGAGATTTTGGAAAACTTCGTTTGCACGTTTGCATGTAAACTGAGAAAAACTGAGTTTTAGTCAGCTGACGTCACAGTATTCGTTGCTGTTGTTGCTATTTTCGGGATTCTGATTGGCGAACGTGGGCTTGAGCTTCTCGATACACTGCCACCTACAGGTTTGGCATGCTCTTGACGGCATATACACAGATTCGTGTAAAAGAACACTTTTCTGAAAACTGACAGGTGTGCACAATGTTATTTTTGAAACCGAGAGGGCGAAATGTCCGTTTATGAAATAGCCTACATGTCATTAACTCTCATTAGAGTATTAGTAGACTGGATGGGTTGTGGATTGACAAAAAAAAAAAAAAAAAAAATATTCGTTCAAATTAATAATTTTTTTTATCGTAAGTGGTTGCATTCAATTGATTTTTATCTACATTTAAACAAATGCATTAAGTTGAACTTAATAAATTTTAGTTCAACTTAATGCATTTGTTTAAATGTAGATAAAAATCTATTGAATGCAACCACTTACGATAAACATTTTTATTAATTTCAACAAATATTTTTTTTCAGTGTAGAAGAACAATGTAGTTGTAGTAGCTAGTATGTGTATGACATGAAGAATGTTTAAGTGTCTATCCAAACATTCAAACAAGTTATGTTACGTGCTAATCCCCATGTAAAGAGTGTTTGGGAAACTTTGTTGTCATAATTTTCGGAATTTGTCTTTGGTGAGGCTACTGGAAGTGACACGGTTGACCCAGTATAGGGTGGTGTCTGTGGCACGGCGCCCATGTTCTCTGATTCATATCACTGTTGTTTGTGCTCAGTGTTTGAGAATCACTCCCATTTTCATTCATATTCCCATTCTTTTTTGGTTTATTCATATCCCCGTGAGGACCAGTGGGATGTGCTAAGATGTAAATGTCTATGCGTTTGTTTACAGATGTGTTGGCTCATCTAGTGACTCCACTCTTTCTCACAGTTAATGGGCTTGTTCACGTCACTGGAGTGGAATAAGTTTACGGAGGTTCCCGACTGACTCCTCCAGAGCTGTGATCTGCTGTGCCAAATGCCAATTCCACTGTAGTATGAGTCAGTTCACACACACACACACACACACTCCTGGAAGAAATGAATAAGGGATCTATCATGTGATTTGATCATATTGAGCCTTATATTGCAACACAAGCTCATTGGAAAAACGTACCTGAGGCAACATTTTTGCAAAACAAGTGACTGTTACGTATGTGTACGTATTTAGAGTGTTGTAATAGGGATATGTGGGTAGTTTGTTGTTGTGGTGGTGTGTACTTGCTAAAAAACGAGCTGAACCCAGTTTCAGCCCATGGAGTTCACTGTGTCTTCTTGTCTCAAAACCAGATGGTACATTTCGATTGTGTACAGACTACAGAAAAGTAAACTCTGTAACTGTTCCGGACAGTTATCCTCTACCTAGGATGGATGACTGTATAGACAACTTGGGTTCCGCAAAATTTGTAACCAAACTAGATCTACTTAAAGGTTACTGGCAGGTCCCTCTTACACCACGCGCTGCAGAAATATCCGCTTTCGTAACTCCTGATCATTTTCTACAATATAAGGTAATGGCGTTCGGATTGCGAAACGCTCCGGCAACATTTCAGCGTCTGGTCAATATTGTATTATCAGGAGTACTAAATTGTAACGCTTACCTTGATGACCTGGTGATATATTCCTCTGACTGGCATGAGCATTTGTCCCTCCTGAGAACAGTATTCAAACGCTTAGCAAGTGCGTCCTTAACTATAAATCTGGCAAAATGTGAGTTTGGGAAAGCCACAATTACATACCTGGGTAAGGTAGTCGGTCAAGGTCAAGTTCGGCCGGTTGGTGCAAAAGTTTCCGCTATTGTTGATTTTCCTGCACCCACCACACGACGAATTACGCCGTTTCCTAGGCATGGCTGGGTATTATAGGAATTTTTGCCGAAATTTCTCAACTGTTGTACATTCCCTGAATCATACCAACATGCTTTTATTAGCATAAAGACCCTTTTAAGTAGTGCACCTGTCCTAGCCGCTCCGGATTTCTCGCGTCCGTTTAAGTTAGAAGTGGACGCGAGTGCGTTAGGTACTGGCGCTGTACTTCTTCAGGAGGATGACATTGGTCTCTAGACCATCCAATGTGTTATTTTTCACGAAAATTTAACAAACATCAGATCAATTACTCCACAATAGAGAAGGAAGCCCTTGGACTTCTTTTAGCGTTACAATTCTCTGAAGTTTACGTCGGTTCATCTGTGTTACCTGTGACTGTATATACTGACCATAACCCACTGGTGTTTTTGTCAAGAATGTATAATCATAACCAACGACTGATGTGTTGGTCATTATTCATGCAGAACTATAACATCAACATAAAGCATAAGAAGGGTTCTGAAAATGTCGTAGCTGACGCATTGTCTAGAGCATAACATTTATATATTTATATATATACATTTTTATATATTACATTTATACATCTTATGTTTATGATTTAAGTTTAAATCTTTAAGGCGGGGAGTGTTACGTACGTGTACGTATTTAGAGTGTTGTAATAGGGATATGTGGGTAGTTTGTTGTTGTTTTTGGTGTGTGTGTGTGTGTGTGTGTGTGTTTCAGATGCTCATTGGATCAATCTACAGCCTGTCAGTTTTCCTGAAGGATGATGACGTTCCGGTTCACCCATCCAATCACATTACACCACCTTCCTCAAATACCCGTATCTCTTCCACGTCCCCAGCTTTTTGCTCACTTTGACATTTGCATTTGTTTGGCTCGCTGTTGTTGATTTCTGTGTGTCTATCGTTTGAATTAATAAATTGTCGTATAGTGGTTGTGAAGTGTTTTTGTTTGTTTTACTGTTCATCCTTGTTCAGTCATCACTGTGCATGTGAGGCTGGGAAGGAGGGAGCAGGTTAGTAAGTCGCGCGACATACATTACACACCACGTAAGACAATTTTGAATTGTATTAGACACACTAGATTTAGGAGAGTGTCACACCCTGTAATTTGTGTTATATTGTAGTTAGTGTAGTTTGGTTAGGGCGTCTTGACGCCGAAGACTCTTCATTTTTCGTTTGGTAGTAAGTTTAGTTGCATTAATCTTATAGCTAGTTTGTTCTGTTTTATTTATTTATTTCATTTGGCATCTCTCGAGCTCGCCTTCCCACCTTTGTTTGTTTTTGTTTAGTATTGTTATTTGTCTTGTTGTTCTCCTCATTGTTTGTAAATATTGTAAATATCATTTTCTCTTCATTCTTTCACTTTTGGGCTCTGTAAAAATAAACACTTTTGAGCGGAGTTTTTTTTTTTGAGTTGATCTTCTTCCTTTTATTTCCCGGTCCTTCATATGAAGTTATACGCACATCTTTATTTAAATGTTATACTCCCTTACCCCAATCTAAAATCAAAAAGGGACATAACAGTAGCCCCGTTTACATGCACACTTTTTTGCTATTCTGATTAAGATCGTTCTGATTGACGGATTCCGGTTGACTGTTTACATGGGATGTTATCTAAACCGATCTGGTGTTTACATGTGCTGACGCTTTCAATCGAAATCATTTTGTGACATGCGCACACTTGTCTGCCGGATCTGGAAGCTCATCATTTTCCACGTTTTCAATCCTGTCAAGATGGTGCATCACTTAATCGTTGCTTTAGTTGTAGGCATTAGCCGCGTTTCCACTGTCGGGCCAGTGCGAGCCAGGGCTTTAAACGGCCGTGCCAGGCTAATAGCCTCGGGCCAGTAGCACCGTGCCCAAAATCTGCTGCGTTTCCACTGTGCCTCTCTGGAACAACGTCACACAAACCCATCATTTCACCAACAAAATGGAAGTTTTATCAGAAAACTAATCAGAAAGAAATCACTGGAAACAGCGTGATCGCAAAACAAGAGCGACCGTTTGCTGGCATTTCTGTTGTTTAATTGAATATTTAAAACCCAAGCATCGACGTTTTACCACAGGTTTACAATAAAAAGCGACACATTGATCATAATGAATTAATCTGTGTCAAAATTGCACATTAGTCACACAGAAATAAAGTGGTTTACCGTTTATGACGTTTGTGAACGTCTATTTCACAAAAGAAAGAGGACACGCAACTTATTCAGTCGCGTCTGTTTCTGTTTATTTGGTAGCCTAGTTACAGCACATATTTACATCACATTTAGAAAGAACGATCATTTCTACAAATATGCCACCAAAAATATTACCTGAGGAGCTTTAGCACTCTCTCCCAGAAGGATACAGTTATATTTTCAGTCAGAGATAAAGAGGATAGTCCGGTATAAAGAGACGAGACGTAGGCTACTGACAGATAAAATAAAAACAGGATTATGATAACCTAATATGATTTGTCTAATTTCTTGATTTGTCTGATTTCGCTGATTTCTAAGCGTTCATATTTACCATGTTTACTATGGTAATGGTTAGCGTGCATAGTTTTTTGCATCTGGTCACAAACAGAAGGCATTATGTTAGCTGACAGAATTATCTGGCGCAAAACCAGGCATGCGCAGAAAGACGTACACTCAAAGTAATCGGATCAGCTCGTTTACATGGTGTAATCTTTAATTTGATCGGTTCATGAAAAGGTTTATTCCACCCCCTTCAATCCGACTGAAATTTCAATCGGTTTGAGCATTTTTATTCCGATTGAGGTGTTGACATGGAGCATTTTCATTCTGATTGGACTTTTAAACTGGTTATAATCGGAATACAATGCTACATGTAAACGGGGCTAGTGACGATGTTCAAAGACACAGACCCAGTCAAGACAAGTCACCTTTATCTATATAGTGCTTTTTACAATACAGATTGTTTCAAAGCAGCTTTACAGTGATAACAGGAAAATAATGCAACAAAGATCATCAACATGCAGATCAATAATATTGTTGAATATTAAGTGTTCCCAACTAAGCAAGCCAAAAGCGACACTCCTTTCCTACCTGTTAGACCCCAAAGAAATTATGTCAGTTTCTTAAATACCCTTTTTACATCTATGCATTTGGTGGACACTTTTATTTGAAGAAATATCAGAGACATTTCAATCAGCTTATGCGTGTGATTTATACTGGGAATCGAACCCATGATCTTAGCGCCATGCTCTAGTTTGAGCTTTAGGAAAGCAAGCATGCACACACACACACACACACACACATACTGTTGATAATAGCTGATAAATACCAGCGCATTCTCATCCCAAGTCGTCATATAACTGACGCTTTTGACATTTCGTCTACACCGAACGCACATGGCACCCTTTAGCGTCAATATGAGACGCACAGAGCTTTGTTCGGTTATGGGTAGGTTTAGGTCTGGGGTAGGGTTAGGGTTAGACCGCTAGGAGGCGCCTTCTGGCCCATATCTATCTGCGTCTCATATTGACGCTAAAGGGTGCCATGTGCGTTCGATGTAGACTAAATGTCAAAAGCGTCAGTATATGACGACTTGGGATGAGATCGGGCTGAAAATAATGATCTCATATTTACTTTTTTATTGTGTGAGAAGTATTAATGTTAAAGGTTTACTGTTTGTTTCATAGTTTGTTTGACTTATATTTAATTGTATTCAATCCAAAAAGTAAATTTGACCAGAAAATAACATCCGTACCACGATGTACTGGGTTAAAGCCTGAAGCACAGAACTGCATGGGATCTCCGAGAGAATATATTTAATTCCAAGTTCAACTTTTATCAGTCTTATCTTTTTTTTTCCACCTTTTATCAGTGTTTCTGTTAACTCGTCATCCCGAGATAGACGTAATACCACCATCTGCACCGAATGATGCAAGATCTCATCACATCATTTATGACTGTTTATAACGCCCTGACAACATCGTTGTCTTCTTTTAACAAAAATGCAGGCTCTTTAAACGAAATTGAATTAATCACACTCCTTTAAATGAGTGTGCTACCTCGTAAGATGGCTTTTATGATATCACCTTTGGAATAAGATGATGGTGGTTTTAGCCTAACAGAGAATCTGATGAGTGCATGAGAAGTAAGTTAAGATGATTCATTGTGGAAAATGTCAAAGTGGCTAGTACTATTTTTCCTCCCTCATATCGTTATCTTGCTTTGCTCATGTTTTACTTGATGGGGTTGATTTTTTTTGGTTTTTTTTGGTACTAGTCACTATTTGTGTGCATTTCTTTTCTATAAATAGCCAGATGTGGGCAGCTTAGGAGGAGAACATGATTTGAAGTGCACATTTGAGATGAGAACATAAATGCCATCTTTCACCACTATTCACTGCCCACCACAACAGAAACTGGCAGTTCAGACCACTAACATGCATACTGAGTAATATTAACATTACCATACCACAGATCTAATGAGATAAGTCATTTTGCTGGTTTAAAGTAAAAAAGAGCCTATCTAAAAACTGCTGGGTTGTGTTAACCCAATTTTGGGTCAAATATGGACTAACCCAACATTGGGTTAAAAAATGCAATTTAAAAATGGACAAATTGCATTTTGGACAAAATCAAAAATGGACAAAAATGCAATTTAAAAATGGACAAATTGCATTGGTTACATTAAAAATTTAAACCAACGGCTGGGTTTGTCCATTTTTAAATTGAATTTTTAACCCAACGTTGGGTTAGTCCATATTTGACCCAACATTGGGTTAACACAACCCAGCATTTTTTAGAGTGAGTTAAATAGAATATCTTGCATGTCAAGTTAATGTATAAAGGAAGCTCGGTCAGCACACTGGTCAATAAATCAGATCAAGATCAATTGTTATGGCATAAGTGCTCAGGGTTTAACAGGAAGGAAGCTCAAATAAGCTGACATATACCTAAACATGTGCCTAAACATATACCTAAATATATGCCTAAACTGGACTAGCATTATTTCTATACACTGCTCACTTTTGATATGTATAGCAACAGCTGATTGTGAAAGTAAAACACCATTGATTTTTAGTTGCAAAGTTATTTATAGTCAGCTGAATGTCTGTTGAGGAGTATAAAAATAAAGTGTTAGATACTAATCAGACAGTCTACTTATACTCTAATGACTGATAGTTGACATTTAGTTGCAAAGTCACTCAAAGGTTATGACAACATGAGAGGTAAGTTAAGCAATAAAGGTAAAGGAGGTGAGTTACTCATAAAAGTAAGTTAAGCAATTTTCAACTTTTTTTTTGTTATGCAAGATTCAACTCTTTTTTAAGCCAATTTAATGTAATTTAACTTGAAATGACTTAAACATCCAAGATGATTGGGTAACACTTTATTTTGATGGTCCCTTTTGAACATTCTGTTGACTATAAGTAACTTTGCAACTACATGTCAACTAACTCTCATTCGAGTATTAGACTCTCTGCTTAATATCTGATAACTCTTTATTGTGATGGTCCTCCAACAGACACTCTACTGACTATAAGTAACTTTGCAACTACATGTCAACTTATTCTAACCCTAACCCTACCAGTCTACTAATGCTCTACTAATACTCTAATGAGAGTTAGCAGACATCTAGGTGCAATGTTACTTCCAACAGAATGTGTTAAAGGGACCATCAAAATAAAGTGAAACCGATGATTGTACTTAAAAATTTAAGCCAGCAACTTTTTTTAGTATGTTTCTTTGAATATATGTCATATATACGGTATATATCTTATTTATAATCAATGATTTGCAGTCAGTAGTTTTATATTGCATTGCCATTACTGATTAGATTAAATCATTTGTACTGCTTCAATGTGTAGTTCATGACTTTGATAAAGTTACTTTTCTCCCTCTTTTAGATTTTCAAATATATATATATATATATATATATATATATATATATATATTTTTTTTTTGCATGGAATCATGTGTTTTTATCTTTCTCTGAGAAGCTTGGTTAACAAATCTGTATTATTTTTTTGGTTTAACTGCTTATGAAGAAAATGGGAAGGAAGAATACTAAAAAAGCTGCCAATGACTGTTGAGCTTTTTTGGCATTTTAAAATTAAGTTTTTCTTTCTAAGACCTTCTTTCCATACAACTCACTGAAAAGGCACATTATAAAAGAGTTTGTTATGTAGCGTAAAATTCACCTGCGGATTATTTTTTTTTTATTTTTTTATTTTTTTATTTTTTTTGGAGGAGGAATTGGATTCTTTCCCATTACCCTAGTAAACAGAAAGTAAACTGGGTTGTTAATCTTTTTGAGGGATGTTTATGTCCCCCTTTTTTCCACCAAAAAAAAAAAGAACGAGTTGCTTTTCCAGATGCCAGCATCCAATCATCACAGAAGCTCTTGAAGGAAAACATGGAGCCACTGGTAATGGGAATCCATGCTGCTGCTCCATCTCTTGTGTGTTTGTTTTAGCCCACAGTGATCCACGAATCTAAGTTGTGAATATTTACGGTAAGTACCTGTTATTATTAGCCTTTGCAGCTGTTTATTTTCTCAGTACAGTTGAAAGTCATGCAGAGAAAAACTGCAAAAGCGACCACACATAAAAACTGTTTGATGGGTATTGAAGGGCAGTGAGACAATCGAGAGAGAGAGAGAGACAGAGAGAGAGAGAGAGAGAGAGAGAGAGAGAGCTGACCTTGGCCTCAGTGGCTCTAGATGTCGTGGGAGAGCACACTTACTGCAGTAGTTTGGTGGTCTAGCAGCCCTCCCTAAACCCTTTCAAAACCACTTCAAACATGTATATATGAGGCAGCGAGACTCATCTTCATCCAACTGCAGTATGAAGGCCCATCTTTATATGGCCTTGAAGTGTTTGCATTTTTTGACTGCACAAAAGTCAGTCATAGTTCCGGTGGAAGAGTGAGCTCTGACCCGACCCATGACGTGTTGATGAACGCGGAAGCGCAGAGAATAGAGCAAAACAAAACACCAGTCATGAATTAGAAGTCTAAAACGAGAATATTTAAGGAGAAGTATATATTAGGAGCTTGAATTTGTTGCCCAGCCCTGTTTGTTCAGCCACAAGGGAGTCTTCTCTCACCTGAGCGTACGCTACTCCTACATCCTACGTTATGCGTCGGGTCAGAGGTCACTTTTCCGCTGGAATTAGACTCGCGTCTTCGTTTTTACAAAAACTAATTGCTTCGCCTTATAAACCCCCTGGAGTCGCATGGATTACTTTTATGATGGATGGATGCACTTTTTTGGGTTTCAAAAACTCACTTACTCCCGTTATAAAGCTTGGAAAAGCCAGGATATTTTTTATAATATAACTCTGATTGTGTTTGGCTGAAAGAAGAAAGCCATATACACCTGGGATGGCTTGAGGGTGAGTAAAGTATGGGATAAATGTAATTTGTGGGTGAACTATCCCTTTAATATGTCATTTATTCACTGTTATCCTCATACCGTCGCGTTTACATATGAATTTCCCACCAAGAAGCCTTTTCCCACAGTACTTACCATGTTTCCCCCATATTGGACGGAGCAGAGTCTGTGTTTGAATCATTCTAGGCCAAGTGTTACGTTTATCCAGATGCGTTTCCTATAAAACCTCTTAAACCTCATATTGGGATGAGAATCGGCGTTCGAGTCAGTACAAGCCCGGAGTCCATTAGGAGAATCCCAAGAACAGTTCTCCAGTGGGGGCCCTTGAAAAGTGGACCGTGCTGAAGGGAGGGGGCTCTCTCTGGAGAAACTGTGATTGGAAGCAGATGTTGGCCCGAGAAAGCCATGGAGGAGGTGGGGAGGTTTCGGAAAATTCTCAGGCCTGACTCTTCACTTTCTGGGCCCTGCCTCCGTCGGCCAATCGGAGGACGTCAGCGGATCATTTGAAGGGTGTTAGGAGCGTCCCGATTGGACGAGAGGCCAACCGTGGGCGCAGGGAGCAGATGTCCTGGGAAAGGCGTGCAAACTCCCAAACGAAGCGCAGTAAAAGAGAAGTGAAAACATTCAAACCTACAACTGGACATGCAGCAGATTCTGTTCTCAGCCAGCTGCGCTTACATACACACACTTGTGCAAACATGTGCCTGGAATCACACACTGCGGCCAGCAGAAATGGACTCGGACGTATAAATCTGGATCAGAGGTGGAAAAGAGGATTTGATGACAATATAAGCACATTTTTCTCGCAAATACCAAATATTACATTATTGATGTGGGTTTTGCAGGTGCAGCCACTTGCCTTTTTATTACAATACCAGCATAATAAATGCATTCAGTGCACTTCATCACGAGCGCTGACATGATTCGAGCTTTTAGCACAGAAATGTCAGGTGTTGAACGCAGTCCGCTGACCCTCCGTCTACCTTTTCGGCCCCTGTCGGCTTTCCCCCAACAAACACACTCACTTTTCATTGTACCTGTCTACTGGTTTATAAGCTGTCATGCCTTCTGAAACAAAAATCAATCAGCATTCCTGATGGAAAGTCCACATTACCATCTGAAGACATCTCCATTTCCCGTCTCGAATGGCAGGTCCTCAGCTTTTGGCCCCTTATGAATACGTGGCGGCCCCGGCGAGGGTGCTTTCATCTGGGCAGGGACACGAGGAGGTTGTGGAGGTGTCTTTGTGAGTCGGTAGCACATTACGGGAGACCTGGACTAGGACAAGAGTAATAAAAATGCAAATTGCAGGCAAAGCTTGTGCGGCCCATGCCCCGACCCCCCTACACACTCATAATACACTCCCCACCTGTGGCTAAATCTGGGTCAGGACGTCTTCACTCAGATGCAGACACTGAGATGTGAGAGAGAGAATGTATGACGCCGCATGAATGAAATGACATTTATAAGGGTCTTTGATGTTCCCTATTGAATCATATTTAACAGTAAATACAAATTGGGTAGAAGAACCCATGAATACCCAGACTTTTTTTTCTTTTGTTTTGGTTTATATTTGTTTGTATGTATTTGATTTGTACCAGGGATGTCTTAATTAGATTCAGAGGCATTTTTTTTATTAAAAATAATAATAATTAATGAATAAATAACTTTGTCAGTACAAATTGGGGTTATGATAGCAAAGTATTTATTATGAACATAAATGAGTAGATTAATCCATTAATGCACATTTATTTAGTTTTATATTTATTTAGTTGATTTTATTTATAACAGAGATGTCTTAAATAGATTAATTTGCATATGTAAATGATATATTTGCATATAATAATGATAAATACATAAATAAATATTTGTTTAGCTTTAATTTATTTTGTTTTATATATATTTTTTCTACTAGAGAGGTCTTAATTAAAATCATATGTGTATTTGTAATCATAAATGAATGAATGAATGAATGAATGAATGAATGTTTATTTACCAGACATTTCTTGATTAGAATAATTTGTACTTTGTTAATTTGTTGTAAGATATGCAAATATTGATATATTAAGGTGTTTTGTTCATCTGTCATTTTAGCGTCGTCCACTTGTGATCCAATCGACCAAAACGCATCTTAATATCAGGTGTAAACAGGGCCTAAATTGCTAGGTGCAACTTTAAATAGTTATTTAACACCCTGGATGAATGAAATTACATTTATTAGGTCATTATTGTTTCCTATTTAAACGTTAAGTACAAATTAAGTTCACAACAGAATAACTAGTACATTTATTGTGAAAATAAATGAGTAGATCAACCCAGTAATGCATAAATACTTCCCATGTTTTATTAAAATAGTCTGCTATTTAAAAATGTGATGTTAAATCAAGCACCTTTATACATTGGCTTACAGTAAATGAATTAAAATAAAGATAATAATTTCCAAGCAGATCATGAGTCATCGCAGAAACCATGAGAATAGAGATAGATCAGACACTGATAGTCCAATAGGCTCAGTTATGGGGCTGTAATGAAGTCCCAAGACAGTGTTACTGATCCCTGGTAATATTGACCCGGACCAGATTCGACCGTTCAGGACAATGAGCCCAGAATAGAAGACAGTGTTATGAAGAGGACATTGGGGAACCAGGAACGGGCTCGTATTTCACAAGCTCTGGCGTAATGGAACCACTGAGAGGAGCTTAACATGCGTCATGAGGGCCATCTCTCTCTCCAGCTCCTCACGGGGATACATGGCGCTTTTGCGAGCTAATTTAGCTTTTAGAGCACAGCTAGCCTCACAACACCACTGACGGGACCAGGCGGCTCTGACATGAAAATCAAGCAGCCGTTCAGTCAGATGCTATTCAATATACAAAAACGTTTTCTGATGTTAAAGTAATTGACAAATAAGCACCAACACAGAATGATTGCATGGACTTATAAACGTTACAATACGATTCACATATTAATTTAGATGCCTTTATGCAGTGCATTTATCCTGACCAGTTCGTAAGACGTAAATAAACTTAAGTAAAATGGATGTAAACAGAGATCTTATTATAAAGGGGCTCTGGTAAACATGTGCATCACGGCACTGCACAATGCATGCAAGGTATTTCTGAATCTGATTGAGAAGATTGTCGTATTTAAGCATGTACAATAGATTGGATAATTTCAGGTCTACAACCACCTCTTTCAAACTGATCAAAATTTCATTCAGATTAAGCTATTTTGGATGTGTTAAGATGTTTGCATGAAGGCTTTTCAATCTTGTTGAGCCCTCAATCCAATTATAAACGGATTATTTGGGATGTATGCATGGGTAACACTTGATTTTGATAGTGCACTTTAGGCATTCTACTAACTCTAAATAACTTTGCAACTACAGTACGTCAACTTATTCTACTAACCCTAACCTATCAGTCTACTAATAGTCTAATGAGAGTTAGTTGACGAGTAGCTGCAAAGTTACCTTATGGTCACACTTTAGAGTAGTGTTAGTTAGTCCAGTTCTCACTATTAACTACAACTTTTGCCTCAATAAACTCCTAATGACTGCTTAAAGATAGTTAGTAAGGAAGTTGTTAAGTTTTGGTATAAGGGATGTAAAATATGATCATGCATTATAAAGACATTAAAGGGTTAGTTCACCCAAAAATGAAAATTCTGTCAGTAATTACTCACCCTCATGTTGTTCCAACCCCGTAAGACCTTCGTTCATCTTCGGAACACAAATTGAGATATTTTTGATTAAATCTGAGAGCTGTCTCACTCCTCCATAGGCTTCTAAGACATTATAACTTGCTGGCCCAGAAAATGCATTAAAGGGATAGTTCACTTTAAAATACATTTTTGGTATGTTTTAGCTTACCTCAAGGGCATCCAAGATGTAGGTGTCTTTTTTCCGCAGTAGTTTCAATTTTGATATTTTTAGGTCAAACCGTTCTTCAGTCATATAATGCAGGTCTATGGTCACCACCTCAAAGAGCAAGCACAGAGTCCAAATTAAAACAATTCCCCATCGTCCAAATTAAACAATTCCCCATCGTAAGTACACATTGATGGCCTAAGACACGAAACGAGCGGTTTGTGTGAGAAAACGAACAGTATTTATATCGTTGTTACCTCTTGAACACAGCCGCGTCCAAATGATCTGAGGGCGCGGGCGGGTATAGATATATACACTAGATGTCGCCTTGGTAACCGTAGCCGTGTCTTAGGCCATCAATGTGTACTTACGATGGGGAATTGTTTAATTTGGACGATGGGGAATTGTTTTAATTTGGACTCTGTGCATGCTCTTTGAGGTGGTGACCATAGACCTGCATTATATGACTGACAGACAAGAACGGTTTGACCTAAAAATATCAAAATTGAAAATTCTGCGGAAAAAAAGACACCTACATCTTGGATGCCCTTGAGGTAAGCTAAAACATACCAAAATTTTATTTCAAAGTGAACTATCCCTTTAAAGACATCGTTAATATAGTCCAAGTGACTCCAGTGGCTCAATCTTAAGTTTATAAAGCGACGAGAATACTTTTTGTGCGCAAAACAAAACAAAAATTACGACTTTATTCCACTATTCATTTCCTTCTCTCTGGGCCTCGAGTTTTTTCACGTAGAATAACTGGGTAGCGCGTCTGTGTTATACGTCACACGTAGGCTCACTATTGGCCGACGCTGGTCATGTGATGCATGTGAAGTATAACTAGGGCTGAACGATTAATTGCATTTGCCATAATATCGCGATATGATGAAATGCGATTTTTTAACCGCAAAGCTGCGATTATAGTCTGGTCACGTGACACGCGAGAGTAAACCAGTCTGTATTGCAGATGAAGCATCAACTTTGCACGCGACACATAGACCTGGCTACAGGAAATAACAGTTTATGTTTCATTTATGTGATATTGTGTTATAGATTCTCTCCAACGATTCTGTATTGATTAAGATAATTTCAGATTTATGTCTGAGCTTAGTTTTAAACACAGATATGTGATGACGCTACACGTGCTTTATAAACAACCGTATTCTGCTTGCTTCTAATTCCTCTGTCACACACACACACACACACACACACACACACACGACTCCACTCGAACCTTACGAGAAATAATCTTTAATAAAGTTCGGAAAAGTTGAAGCGAATTACAAGGACATTCGCGGGCTTCATTGCACAAGATATGAGAGACGCGCGGTCTGCGTGATGTTACTTTTGTAGTGCGCGGTCTCGCCTGCCGGTATTTTACTTACAAATGTTCTACGAAGGCATCATATGTCTTGGAATGCAGTTGGCTTATATATTAAAAATATGAAAATCACCGACAGAAGCTGCTTTCAATTTCAAATATTCACGTGCGCTTTGTGAAGAGTGCTTGAGCATGCGGCTGTGAGCGACTCCGTCTACGTGGATGAATGTACTTGCATCTCAAAATGCTTTTATGACGCGAAATTAATGTGACACAGTCAGTTATTAAACAGACAGGACAAACCACATCTTATAATTTCAAAAGAGATGAAAACGTTCAGACAGCCTACTCTTAAATACTGAACGCACTCTTTGTTTATTGCTTGTAATATTTTTTTCCCTCTTTGTTATTTGTTTTGAAGCTATATTTGTTAAAATTATTAACATGTAATTGTATTAATTTAGTTTTTTAATGTGTAATTATTATAAGTAGGCCTACTTATAATTATGTAATTAAATATTTTAAGGTTTTATTAATAAGATCAATAAAAAAAAATAAAAAAATTGATCGGCTCATGAGGTGCCTAAAGATTCCCTTCCCTATTTTACAAAGATGTATTGCTTGTTTTTGTTGAATAATAGAAAAGATAAAGAGCTTAAAAAATAATCGCATATTAAATCGCAATCGCAATATTGGTAAAAAAAAAATCGCAATTAGATTATTTTCCAATATCGTCCAGCCCTACGTATAACACAGAAGCGCTGCGCAGTTACACTACGTGAAAAAACTCGAGGCCCAGAGAGAGGGAAATAAAAAGTGGAATAAAGTCGTTATTTTTGTTGTTGTTTTTCGCGCTCAAAAAGTATTCTCGTCGCTTTATAAACTTAAGATTGAGCCACTGGAGTCACTTGGACTATATTAACAATGTCTTTAATGCATTTTCTGGGCCAGCAAGTTATAATGTCTTAGAAGCCTATGGAGGAGTGAGACAGCTCTCAGATTTAATCAACAATATCTTAAGTTGTGTTCCGAAGATGAACGAAGGTCTTACGGGGTTGGAACAACATGAGGGTGAGTAATTACTGACAGAATTTTTATTTTTGGGTGAACTAACCCTAAAATATGATCATATAACACCGATTTTATCATCACTGCATTGGTTACCTATAAAGTTCCGTATTAATTATAAGGTATTGCTACTGACTTATAAAGCCCTAAACGGTTTAGCTCCAGTCTATTTAACGGATCTTCTATCACCCTATAATCCATCGCGCTCTTTAAGATCACTAAATTCAAGGCTTTTGGTCATACCTAGGATATCCAGAACCACCAAAGGAGGGAGAGCATTTTCACATTTGGCTCCAAAACTCTGGAATAGCCTTCCTGATACTGTTCGTTGCTCAGACTCGCTCTCCCAGTTTAAAACTAGATTAAAGTCGCATCTCTTCAGCCAGGCATTCATATAATATTTTTAATCTTACAGTTCAAACTACAATCCGGCCTCTAGCTCATAAATGCCAGAGGAGAACTGGCCCCCGACTGAGCCTGGGTTCTCCCAAGGTTTTTTTTTTTTTCTCCATTAGGTCACCTGATGGAGTTTTAGGACACCATTAGGTCACTTGATGGAGTTTTTCGGTTCCTTGCCACTGTTGCCTTTGGCTTGCTCAGTTGGGGATATTTTGGGGATATTAAATTTAATTTTATCAATCAATAAATTCCACTAGAAACAAACCTTGTTGTATTATTTTAATTTAATACTGTGAAGCTGCTTTGATACAATCTGTATTGTGAAAAGCGCTATACAAATATACTTGACTTGACTTGACTTAATATGTGCTTTAAGTACTAATAAACAGCCAATATCCTAGCAATATGCATGCTAATAGGCAACTAGTTAATAGTAAAAATTGGACCCTATAATGTGTTGGTGGACTATTGAAATAAAGTGCAATCACATAAACACTTAAAGTGTACTTCGGGTGTTTTCCTTCCACTGGTCTGAATGAAGAGAAGTTGTGAAAGCAAAATTTACCAATGTAAGAAAAAAGTGGTTTGTCTCTACTCTTGTCTGTACTTCATTCTTTTAATATCTTGTCATGTCCACAACTGACCACACAAAAGTGCACAATGTTCAAGGTCTGTGTTCTAGACATCATTCAGCACTAGGTTCATGTTTGCAGGTGGTTCCTCTCTCACCTTCACCTTTGTCTACTTCAGATCCGCACACAACTGTGATCACACACGTCACCAAACACACACCAGCACAAGTGTTCATAATGAATCTGATCTTGCTAAAATAAACTCCTTCAATAGTTACCCTAAATATGCATATAATTATACATATGGCATGAAGTTGATGAGGAAGATCTGCATGAGAGTGTTTGGGAAGCGGATCTCTGTTGTTTTTTTTTGCACTATGCAGTAGAAAAATGTTGAAAATGGTTGTCAGGTTACACAAACACCGTGTGTCTGTGGGTTTGAAGGCACCTACAGTTGGGGATTTCAAAGGGGTAATTTTCATATCTGACTGAGGTAATTTTCCATTACGGTTAAGTGAAAAAAAAAAAAAAGAAAGAAAGGCAGATAGACCAAAAAAAAAAAAATCTTGCAAGTGCAAAAGTGTTATAAGTGGTGAAGTTAGGTGATGCCCTATGCCTGCATGCTGTTGAAGAATTTCTGTATCTTTCTAGCTCGCACACACATACTCGCGCACACACACACACGGGAGATGGAGAAGTGTGTGGAGTTTGAGCACAAATATTTATGCTAAAGTCTATGGCTGGCCTCAGCTGTCTCCTGTATCCTACCATCAGATTAGAAGCAGACAAACAAGTCACAATGTCACCTGAAGTGCATCAAAAAGTAAAAAAAACTCCTGAAAACTGAAAAAATAAGGACTATTTGGTTTCACTTTAATTTGATGGCCCCTTTAACACATTCTGTTGACTATAAGTAACATTACACCTACATTAGTATTAGTAGACTGTTATTTTAGGGTTCAGGTTAGTAGAATAAGTTGACATGTAGGCTACTTGTAAAGTTACTTATAGTCAGCTGAATGTCTGTTGAGGAGCATGAAAATAAAGTGTTAGCAGATATTAAGCATCAGTCTACTAATACTCTAATGAGAGTTAGTTGACATGTAGTTGTAAAGTTACTTATTATAGTCAACAGAATGTTCAAAAGGGACCATCAAAATAAAGTTACTGATTACACTTTATTTCAATAGTCCACTTTAGACATTCTACTAACTACTGTATAAGTAACTTTGCAACTACATGTCAACTAACTCTCATTAGAGTATTATGTCAACTAACTCTCATTAGAGTATTAGTAGACTGTTAGGGTTCGGGTTAGTAGAATAAGTTGATGTAGTTGCAAAGTTACTCATAGTCAGCTGGATGTCTGTTGAGGAGTATAAAAATAAAGTGTTAGCTGATATTACGCAGACAGTCTACAAAAACTCTAATGAGGGTTTGTTGACATGCAGTTGTAAAGTTACTTATAGTTAGTAGAATGTCTTAAGTGGGCCATTGAAATAAAGTGTTACCCCCAAAATGAGTTATTTTCAGTCAGAAATATCCACTTCAGCAGCACTTACACACACCAGGCTTTGCAATTATATCTGACCCTGGACCAACAAAACCAGTCACATGGGTCAATTTTCTGAAATTGAGATTTATAATCATATTAGAAAGCTGAATAAATAACTTTCCATTGATGTATGTTTTGTTAAGATAGGACAATATTGGCCGAGATACAACTATTCGGAATCTGGAATCTGTGGGAGGAAAAAAAAAAAAACGAAACATTGAGAAAATGGCCTTTAAAGTTGTTATTTTATGTTCGTGATTGTGCTGCAATTCACTCACACAAATAAATGTATTTATATATGTACGGTAAGAAATTTACAACATATCTTCATGGACCATGATCTTTACTTAATTTCCTTATGATTTTTGGCATAAAAGAAAAATCGATATTTTTTACCCATACAATGTATTGTTGGCTATTGCCACAAATAAACCCGTGCGACTTGCGGACTGGTTTTGTGATCCAGGGTCACATATATTTTTTACAGTGGGATTTACATATGGGAATATTTCACCTGATTTGTTATTCCTGAAAATATGGTAAATGATCACATATCTCGGTCCAGGGTTAGGGTTAGGCTTAGGGTTAGGTAACAGATCATAACCCTATTAGGTAACACTTTATTTTAGGTTGACAGATACATGTTACTACATTTACTTACTATAGTAATAACAGTAAGATAAACCTAAGCCAAACCCTAACCTTAACTCTATAGTAAGTACATATAGTTAATTCATATTACCCAGTACTTATTTGAGTAAGTACAATTAACAACACCACCTTAATAAATAAAGCGTTACCTAATTGTCTTGTTTAATCAACTGGAAAAAGTTAAAAATGTAACCTGCCAATGACCGTTTCCTTTCCAAATGTCAAAGACAGAAACTACATCTACACAGAGTATACCGGAATATGATACATCTCCAAATAGAAAATGCTGAATATCTGACCACCATGACGGACTAAGAAAAGTCCTGACTAATTCTCAACTCAGAGCATGGACATTTCCAGATCTCTGGTCTAGTGCACACAGAATAACTGTAAAAAATCTTCTTGACCTGTGCTCTGATTATGCTCAAACCAATGACTCTTTCTTTTCCACAAAAGCGATGGTGCAAAGATTGAGGTGAATCCCCTGACATTTATGTGAACAATTCAAATTATAATCAGCATAATCAGTGAAATAGTGAATGGAACATTAGTGTGCATTTCAAAATGGTCTAGTTAGTATTTGGTTGGGGGTGGGGGGGGGGGGGGGGGGGGGGGGGGGGGGGTGGGGGGGTTATGCTTTGGCAATATTAACCCTTATTTATAGTCAAGAAAGTTTCTTTGCATTGTTTGAATTTTTAAAACTCCCTAAAATGGTTTATTTCTGAAATTGTGTAGCCTCTCTTTTTCTTTTCTTTTTTTGTGTGTGTGTGTGTGAGTGTGTGTGTGTGTGTGGGGGGGGGGGGGGGGGGGGGACTATAAACCCTTATTTATAGTCAAGAAAGCTTCTTTGGATCTTAATGGAGAGCACAAGCAATGATAAAAAGAGATGGCCCTTGCCATTTGTAAGTTACTGTACATTGTAGCTTCTGAATGGACTGCCTGCTTTAACTCTTACGTCAGTGGCCTTTATTTAGGGTCTTCTTTGCACACACGATCAACCACAAATTAAGATAGTCCCTGTCCCCTTCCTCAGAAGAGCCCGTAGCTGCACACAAAGATGCAGCACGCAAATCTTGAGTGTGAGAATCAAAGGTAACAGCCTGTCTTTCCGTGATGTGAAGGCTTTTGCTTGATGAACAACTGCAGCTTGTGGTGTGTAAGATGATTAGCAATGAAAGAAAGGAGCTGCTCATTTAACCAGACTCATAATGAACAAAACCACAAATCTGCCGCAAAGCCTGCAGAGCGCTGCAAGAGAGAGAGAGAGAGAGAGAGAGAGAGAGAGAGAGAAGTGAGGAGAGAGAGGAGAGGAGAGAGAGAGAGAGAGAGAGAGAGAGAGAGAGAGAGAGAGAGGTGATAATCTGCATGCGTTAGCAACTTCATACCTGTGTTTGTGAGAGTTATCGGTTGATATGGGTGTCTTCCTTTGTGCTACTTTTGATTCAGCATTATTGCAAATAGATTCATTTTATAATAACGAAGCAGCACACGGATAATTTTTCCACATATATTTTTAATAACATAACAATTTAAAGTACAATAAGAAATAGAAGCTACTGTATATAAAACTCTCCAGCGGAACATAATGATGGGCCAGCATCAGCCTTATCTATACAGAACTGTATAAGCAGACAGGTCTTTAAAATTCCTTAAATTCAACTTTTTTTTTTTCTTTCTTTTTTTTTCATAAAAAAAAAAAAAACGCTACATTTTGTCCTGCGCTACCTTATTTTATTTTTTTTTTTTCACGAAAGCACCAGCTGTCTGCATCTCATATTTCAAAGTTTATAAAATATAAATTATTGAAAAATATCAAAATGTTTGTGAACTAAATACATTAAAATTCTCATTTTAACAAAAAAAAAAAAAAAATGTAAAAAAAAAAATACAGAAATATAAAATATACAAAATAAGGCAAAATTGTGGGGAAATAAAAACAACACTCAGTATGTATGCATCTGTCATAAAGTCTTGAGTTCCACACAAATACATAACTTTTTACAATCAGGACAAAGACTGCATTATGATCTGAACCTTATTAAATAAAGACTTGTTTCCATGGAACATGTCGCTGGCTTTCGGTGTGGTTTGAGAATATGTCCGGTAGCATCACTGTGGGCTTTGACAAAAATCACGCTTTCTTCCGTCAGAACATGTTCTCTAGTTAATTCAGTGAGACTTTTAAGCTTGTTAAGGTGATGCACCACTTTTTGTTGTTGTTCATGGTAGGACGGTGTGTCTAAAACGAGCTTAAATTCTGAGCTCTGAGCTGTGAATATGGTTTATTTTTCAATCTAGCAATTTTATGAAATGTTATCTGTAAAAATAGACAATCCAAATCTCCACCAATCAGGATGGGTAGCATCTGCCTCTGTAAACAATACGATTTGTTTTCATAGAAGAACCTTCTTAACTTTGGCTTTTCCCACAAGGTCTTGTGTACGAGACGAGACCCTTCCCACACAGTGAAACAGTCGAAATGCTGCGCTGAAGACGGCATACAATGATTCTACTTAGCCTTTTAAAGTACTGAAAATACTGGTACTTTGCATTTCAGTGTCAAGTTTGCACATCTTATGTGCAATTTCTCCAAATAACTACATTTAAAGTACACTGCAATGTAACTCTGGCTTAAGTCCCAACCAGCGATGACTAAAACAGTTCAATGACTATAATACTGCATTTAAATACCTTTAAAAACCAATACGAAACGCACTCCCATTTTCGATCTTGTGATATTTGGTAGCCAGTTGTAGCACACGCAATCATCTTTAAAGCTGCCGAGAGTATCAGCATGATCTGGTGGTCCTCCTATCTTGACATTATATCAGCCACTACCAGTAATAGACACTTTCACAAACCATCTGGAAAATAAAACACCTCCACAAAAGATCTTTCGTTGCCGCTGCAAAATCCATCTCACGTACTTTGACCGTCCAGATGCATGCTGAGGTGTGCACTTTTCAACGTGGCTAAAGCGCACAAGACCGTTCTCAAGGTTAAAACACCTCTCACATGGTGTGTCTCGGGTTTATGGCTTTCGGTTCAGTCTAGCACTGCCAGCAAACCGTTTGATAGCGAAGAGGCCCGGTTGAATGACATTTCAGTTTCCGACGCATGTTTCGGTTTACCTCGAGAAAACACAGTAAGTTCAGAAACACGGTGTGCTATATTAAGGCAAGACTTTATGAAAAATGATTCACGTACAAACAAAGCCAAGGCAAGAAATGTTTGAAATGTCTTTTGTCCTAATACAAGTGATGAAGCGACACCAGCGGTGTCATAAACGCACACTCTTTCTCACCACAAACGTGTGCGTGTGCTGCGACTGTCACCGTTGAGAAGCCAACGGCCGCTTTCATATGCGTCTCTCAGTTTGACTGAGGTGCGTCTCTTTCAACTGAAAAGGGTGAGACTCTGGTATCTATTTTGATCTGGTGATCAAAAACAGCGTTTTCAGCTATGGACATTGTGGTAAGAGCAACCCATATAACCGAACATGACCTTAAAAGAAGCAGAGAGAATATCTAAGCACAGTTTCACTTCAATAAACCTTCATCTTCTGCATATGAAAATGTAAAAAAAAAAAAAAAAAAAAAAAAAAACGTGCAATCTCTGTCCGGACAGCATCTCAATACGATTGGTCTCTCCACATATTAATACTGACACATAGATCTTTAAGAAACAATAAAACCAAAAAAAAATTAACAATTTGGTCCGGCTGAGAACTCACTTCCTCCTGGCGGGTAAAGCAAGGAGACAGAAACAGTAAGTAACTTAATTGTAAATATTTCTGCGATATTCCTCTTGTCTCTAATTTTGGCAATGCGTTTATTAACAGGAGCATTCAGTCCAAGAAATGTCCATCTCTTTGTCTTCTGTTCCTTCCCGGTGTTTGTGCTACTGGGACAAAACGGCAGTTCTACCTGAACTTAGAGTGTTCCCTTCCCCGCAGAACTATAAACAATATAGACGCACAAAGTCTACAAATTCTAAACTTTGGTAAATGTTTTGATGCTTCCTTTTTTTGTCCCGTACGAGCTCAAAACAAGACTGGACCACGACTAAGTGTTAAGATGGAATGTGATTGGACCCGAAAATGGACGACCCGTTTTTTTCTTTCTTTCCAGGGTCTGTAAAGGACTTTTTCAGCCTCCCCCCCACCCTTTCCAAACTTTACTCATCCGTGTCAGGCTTGACATCTAACATGGTGTGGAGCTCTTCGGGAGTGTATCCCAGTAGGCTTTTCAAGTCACACACGAAGCGGTAGACATAGCGCTTGCCGGACGTCTTGTGGATGATGTTTTTGTCATAGTAGTAGCGTAGACCACGACTCAACTTCTCGTAATTCATCTTGGGCTTGTTTTTCCTCTTGCCCCATCTACGTGCCACCTAGAGGTCAAAGAGACACGGGTCAGGATCAGGAACCCACAGAATAATCATTTGCTCGCTCATGAGATTCTATAGTGTGTGCAACCCTGCGCTCTTACAGTGGTGGTATAATGATTGCATCAGATACACTAGAGATACACCAATAATTGGTTTTCAACTGATAAATGGCACTGTGAGGTTAGTCTCTGAAGAACAACAGTCCAAAACACACTTACACATTTAATATATGCATTTACTTAACTAGCTACAACTTTTTTGGTTCTGTGTTTTGGTAATATAAGCATAACATAAACTCTCGGAATAGTTTTAGCATGCTATTGAATATGGTCATGTTAATGTGTTTGGTCTTGGCGGAATAGACGTGCAACGCTGCTGGTGTTTATTATTGCTATGCACTTGCTTCTGCTAATATATACACAGAAACGCTGTGAGCATGTAAGATATGCTTCTGCTGCATGAATACACACATAAATCCTGTAGCAGATCTAGGCAGGTGGAGCTGGGGAGGTGGAGGGCTTCAGAGGAACTCTGATAGCACACTGTACGACTAACTTACAGCAAACACTGAAACGAACTATTTAAATGTTGAGCAAGCGATCTCATTGGCTGCAGGATCAGCAGAGCCCAATCAGCTTTCGCTGTATAGTAATGAAGTGATTGCTTGCAGACAGCATGATCTATCAGCCTGCGCCCTCTAGAGTTTCATGAGTGAACTAGATATTTTAAAGGTATAGCGGAGGATGTTTTACTTCCTGGTGGGTAGTCTAAACTATTGGTCCTCCTAATTGTCAATCATTCTGGTGAATCAATCAAACTTTTCAAAAAGTGGAGAGGGCGGGTCTTATCTAAAATTTGGAAAGATCCTCCGCTATACCTTTAACTAACTAATTATATGAATATATTTAGTATAATTGAGATACTATTATAGTTCTTATATATAATTTTATTTTTGGTAATTTTTGTACTTTGTCATTTTTTTACGTTTTATTTTTTAAATAATTATGTCAATAGTTCAGTCATTGTTAAACTAAATGGAAATGTGAATTGCACTGCAGACAAGCTGAAATAAGTTATGTTATTTTATTTTTTTTATTTTTTTAGTTAATGTTTTTTTTTTTTTTTTTATGGTTTTAGCTTTAGATTCAGTTAACTATAATAGCCTGGCATAGCCCTATTTAAAAAAAAAAAAAAAAAAAAAACCTTTAATCTGAGCAAAGCTTTAAAAAATAAATAAAATAAAAATAACATCTGTTTTGTACTTTTTGATTTTGTCCCTTTATTTTTATTTTGTTTGAGTCTATTCTTCCCCACCTATACAGAGCATGTTGACTATAACCCCTCACCTCATCAGGGTCGGAAAGCTTGAACTCCCAGCCGTCTCCAGTCCAGCTGATGAAGGACTGGCAGGATTTGTCCGTCAAGAGCTCCAACAGAAACTGCCAGAGTTGGATGGGTCCGCTGCCTGAATGGACACACAACACCACAACGACTTAATACAATCCTATGGAGGATGTTCACAACAATATGCCCATTGATCTCAAGTACCATTTAATGTATGCATCATATGTCAAAGTACCATATGATCACCATTCTAGACTCTTCAGTTGTACTGCATTAAAGTATAAAAGAAATGTTAGATTTCAAATCACGGTCCAAACAGAGTTTCACATGCCTTTAGCTTTATGTCACGCTGCACGAAAACAGAGACCGGCGTGACACAATGGAGTATTGACTGGCTACTGCACCAGACCGCATGTCCGACTCGAGTTTGGGCTTTTTATGTGAATTCCAAACCACTGACATCATTTGGATTTGCCCCAAGGCTACATATCTGGTGGATAAATGTGTTTGATCACGCAATCCATGATGTATATGTCTGCATGTCGCCCGGGTGCATTTGAAAGCACACATGTGTGTGATGTCTACATGTGTGTGAACGGCTGTGTGGGTGTGAGAGAGAGAAGCCCTTGGCGGCCATCTGCAAAACGAGAGGTTTTTCTCACAAGCTTTAACATTGCATTCGCCCCTAACTATGATGGGGTCAACTTTAAAGACTTTAGCCTTTCTGCACGGTGACATATTTAGGGAGACATTTGAAATATTGCAACCGTATGCATCTTAATGCATTTAATTGTGAGAAGCGATTTAAGGACTAGCGTGAAGGGTTTATGTGGTCGTGTTGACCTATTGAGCGAGATCTGTCCTGCAAGAGCTTCACAGTGTGTAGGCAGTAGCGGAGCAGCTCGTGTACCCGGCTAGATTAGTTTAGGCTTTTCTTCATCTTGTGGTTTGTGCACATTAAAATGAACCGTCACTTCATATCACACCTGCTGCAAAACAACAGTGAAGAGAAGAGAGAGTCTAATCTCCTGTGAACATCAAGTCCTGCACTATATATTAGCACCAGATTTGTACATTTATCAGTAGGCTATCAATATTGGATATTTAATTGTGCATGCTTACATTCAGATCATCTCAAAGCAAATCTCAACATGAATATTCTTTTTTCATACTTTAGAACACTATTTTTCAATTATTTAAACAGAGTATAGGTTTTAATCTCATTAATTTATCAGTTTTCGGCAATTATTATCATTGAGCAGAATTTTTAAAACTGGCACATCCCCTAATGTCAATGCATCCTTTCTTTGTAAATTAGGCTTATTTTACAAAAGTTTACACACAATTAATGTCACATGTTTACCGGCGTAATTCTTTTGGTGAACTGGGCGGTAAATCAAAGCAACGCACATGCAAAATAAGTGGTGATAACAGCAGGCACAACTCATTCTTAGTGAATTCCCCACTGCATGGTACATCCGGCTAAAAATATCCTTGCCGATAATGCAATAAAACACTAATGCAATTCTGAAACAGATTCTCTCATCAACAATTCAACAGTTCATTCTAACCCTCTCCCTCTCTGTCTGCCTGCCTCTCTTTGTCTGCTAAACATATGAATCCACAAAATCACTCATCTGGATCAATGCAGTAATCTGTTTATGTAGGTAAATGCATTAAAACACATTCCATAAGCACAGCTACTGTAACACACCCTCATTAGACCCAAAGGAGCCAGGAATGGAAAGCAATCGGTCTGTCCTCTACATGCCTAAACCAAACCCTCAGACTGACAGAAATCCAGCGCTCACTTTCAGCAAAGCTTTGAAAGTACATTAAGGCCACTTTGCCTGAAGTGAGAGCATGATTACAAGCAAAGGCAAGGATTTCATGAAGTTGATCTTGGAAAACAACTTGGATCTAAAGCATTGGGCTTAAAGGGATAGTTCACACTAAAATAAATATTTGTGGGTGAATGATCATGTCGTTCAAAATATATATGACTTTCTGCCTTTCATTGAACACAAAATGAGATGTTTAGCAGAATGTTCGCGCTGCACTTTTTCCATTCAATAAAAGTGAATAGTGAGCTCAAAAGCACAACAAAACACTTTTCAAAAAGGATCAATTTGTTAACATTATGTAACTACATTAGTTAACAAGAACTAACATTGCAAAAGTATCTTAGTTAATGTAAATTGCAACATTAATAATGCATTATTAAAAACAAAGGTTGCATCTGTTAATATTATTTAATGGAACGGAGCTAACATGTACTAATCAACAGTTGTGTTTTTTTAACTAACATTAACAATGCTTAATAAGTAATGTAACAAATGTATTGCTCATAGTTAATGCAATAACTAAGGTTAACTAATGAAACCTTATTGTGCCGAAGAAATTGTCAGTGATGCAAAATTAAATTGGTTCTTTAGAGTCTTAAAAACATAATTCTGGTCTATTTTTCCACACAAAGCTATCATATTGTTTTAGAAGAACTGAAATAGAGTCTGTAGTAATAAAATACTTTTTATGGCACTTTTGTGGTGCATTTTCTGTCATTTTTGGAGTTTGACCACCCCAGTCTTCACTTCAAAAAACAGGGTGAACGTTCTGCGCTAAAGATCCTTCGGTGGTCAATGAGTAAATTATGACAAAGTTTTAATTTGGGGGGGGGGGGGGGGGGGGTGAACTGTGCCTTTAATGTGTGCGTGTCTGTTCGAGGAAGCCGCCCTATAAAGTTAAAAATCAGCCTTCGCTGAAGAAAGTGTTGCGGTGCTGTGGTTGTGTTGCTCTCCTCACAGATCTGATGGATTTGTACTTACATACGTGATTAATGATGACAAACATGAAAACCTCAGAGCTCTGCGAGCAAGTGGATCATTTTTGTCACTAGCTGGCTTTATCTATCTCATCTCTGAACTCTGAAAGCCTGTTGTGTTGACACTGCGGGTAACACTAGTGAAAACAGGTAGTTCAGTCCATATAAAATAAATATATATTTTTTATATTTCTCTTTCTTTCTCGCACATACACAGAAACACCCCAACAAAACAGGTACAAATAAATGCACAATTTACAATCTGCTGCATAAAATATCCATAATATGTCTCTCTTTTTAAGCTCGGATCTAGTATAGAAAATTCCACATGACAACCAACTCAGGTGCGTGCAACACAGCTCTTTATAAGTTCAAAAGAACCTAAAATAGAAATGAAATGTGCCACATATAGTAAGTGTGCCCTGTGTGTTTTATTTTAGGGTAGGGGAGTGGTTTTTTTTTCTGCTCAGATATATGACATGAGCAGGTAGGTTTGAGACATAAGGCACAAGGTTAAAAAAGCCCCTCGAAGATGGGCCGATAAAGGAGCTCTCATCTTAAGTGCACAGGGCTGTTATCACTTTGTGCTGTTGCCAAGACGACCTGGGAAATGGGTTGAGATGTGGGCCGCAGATAAGGAGAACAAGATGAAAACAGCGGAGAAAGAAACGGAGAGCTGGTGGCAGTGACGAGAGAGAGAGAGAGAGAGAGAGAGAGAGAGAGAGAGAGAGAGAGAGAGCTTGAAGAAAGCCTGGGTGTGGCATCATGTTAGCTGGTTTATAAGGTTGATCACTGCAGCAGTTGTGCAGAGAAAAAGATTGCGATGACATTCTTACAGTCTTGTAACAAATGTGGCTCTGCGGTTACGAAGTGCACCAATGCATCGAAACTAGTGCACGAAACTCTGTCACTGATCCAGAAGCAACTACGTCCCAGAAAGACAAAACAAGGCGCCTCGATTAGCAGGAAACACACACGTACTTGCGATTCCAAAATTGCAGTTCTCTTTCTTGTTTTTGATTAAAGAGATTTCATTTTATTTGACGTGTGTAAGTATATGGTTTGGGTTCAGGTTATGATCAAATAGATGGAATAACATATATGGTATAAAATATGATATGGTACATGATATGATATATCAAATAACATCATTTTTTTTTATATGATATGGTATGTGATATGATAAATAGTAAGATTTATGGTATGATATATGGAATAACTTGTTTTTTGATATGACATGGTATACAGTATATGACATGGTATGCAATAATCCATATATCATATATGTTTTTTGATATGATATAGTATATGATATTCCATATGGTTGTTGATATGATATGTGATATGATAAATAGAATGATTTATGGTATAACATATGTAATAACATATGGGTTTTGATATTATATGGTATGATATATGAACAAAAACATGGTTTTTGACATGACATGGTATGCAATATTCTATATATTATATTATGTATCATATAAAGCTTTTGATATGATTTACACCATATAATGCATTATCCCTTAATAAAATGACTGTGGCGGGACCATGGTATGGTATCAGATGGTAATATATACTGTGAGACTGTGTGATCACCATTTATAAATGATTGAAGTGAGTTGTGTCATATTTGAATCCATGCTTCAAAAATACCATGGTACATGACCAAAATACCACTGTATTGCCATGTAACATGCCTACAAACAGCGATAATACCACTGAAACATACAACACTTTTACTTATACAACTTCCATAAAGTTGTCATCTCCGTTCTTGACGGCTTTGATTATGAATGTAAAGCTTGGATATCTCTCTGTCTAATGCACTGAACCCAAATTGCAGGTTGTGAGAGGCAGATGTTAATGCTGACCTGTGTACCCAGCGAGCGCAGCTGCCGGGATGACCGGCTTGTCCTTGCTGAGGTCCGAGCGCTCCCGCACGTAGTCTTTGAAGGTTCCCTTTGGCTTGTGCCCGTGCAGTGCAGTGGGGTAGTCCTCCGAGTCGAAGCTGTCGTACGAGGGAACTCTCTGTAAGCTGTTGAACGACGACTGGCTACTCCAGGACTGCGTCAGCCGGTCACAGCTCTCGAAACTGTCGATGCTCTCGAACGAATCTTGACCTCCCAGCTTACCTGAGATGGAGATTTCAGTGTCATTAAACATTATTCACGGGCATTTTCCAATCCACATATTCAAACAGACCTAATGCATGGAAAAGAGGAGCATGTGCATGCTTCAAAATATCTTCACAGAACAGTGACTTATGACAAACTTTTCTTTTAAAGAACATGGGCCTCATTTATAAAGATGTACGCAGAATTATCCTAAATGTATATGTTAACGGATTACTTTAGTGACGTCAAATCACAACGCATCTGCACTGTAAAAAATTATTATCATGATTTATCATCACAATTTTTTTTCTTTTATCAAATCAACTTTAATTAATGTGGTTCAGATAACATACTATTTAGATTTTCTGTTGATTAAACCAATCTCCTGCATTGTATGAACTAAATGTTTTAATTTCAATGAACCTGGCAACCAGGTAACGTATTTAAACTAAACCAACAATCTTTTTTACAGTGTGCTCATTTGCTGAAATATGGCATTCCTGAACTTTAGGCTCAAATAAATGAGGACCCTGGTCGTATATTTCTAACCAAAGAGAGGGTGTAAAGTTTTTAGCGAGTACACCAGCCAGGGAAGTTCACAAGCGGTCTAGACCCAACCACGTGGAAAAATCTAGAACTGCTCCACACCACACTGTGTTTCTCTTACACAATATCCATGTGGAAATATTTGGGTTTTCTCTAATTGGAAGAAAATCAAAACAAATTGCTTCTCTCTATTTTGGGCCAAACTGGAGATGAAAGCCCAGTCTCGAGTGAATGTCAATTACAGAATGAAAGATAATACAGAGCTGGGCCTGATCCTGAAATCTTCAATTGAAAAATTGAAGCCACATGCGAGTTTGGTGGCACCACAAATTCTTTCCCACGCAGGAAAAAAAAAAAAAAACACAAAGCTGGGATTTACTGCACATAAAGCCTGCGTGTACCTAGAGGGCGAAAGCCTAAATCTCTGCGTTGTTCAATAATATACAAGCGCCTTTGACAAATCTCAATGTCCAATCCAAATCTGGATCATTTGTTCAGCTGCATGACGGTTAGACCATGAAGAGCGAGGCAGGCTGTTTATTCGACGAGTGGGAGTGAAACCAAACGTACGTGAGGTAAAGTTACTTCATGAGAAACCGGAACGCTCTTTTCACGCTTTACACCTCTCGCTCCTTACGAGAACCTAAGGTTCACAAAAACACCTCCTACCCCAGTACCGTAACCTCACAAGGACGCGCTGACACAAAAGACAGCTACCAGCGCTCTGTGGCTTCAAACATCTCTCACTTTGAAGCAAACATCTTTGTTTTTCTCTCCTTTTCCCCCACCGCAGGCAGTCGAGAGCATCTTGAGATGGTGTATGATAGGACCACAAATAAACCCAACGGTCTACTTCATTCCCTGGCAATTGGCGCATAACTGCAGTAATGCGAGATGAGAAGAGTTTGTTTTCACTGCTGATCACTGCGAGGGTTGATGGGATACATTTAAGCCCCGACGCGAGATTGTAAACATGCATCTAAGACGAGAGGAATTCGCTTTTGTCTCCCAGAACGTTTAACGATGCCTCAAACTTTATCTTGCATGAACTCACAGTTTCAAAAGCATCGAAACACATGACCTTTGGCCCATACTCACCTCTGCTAATGCGCCCCACACACATGTTGTCAGGTGACACGACTTCCTGTTTGACTGAAAAATAGTCTCCCTGCAGTGGATTGAGAGGTGCGTCTCGCAGAATAACGTTTGGATACTCGCTCTCGTATTTGAGTGACAGCAGGTCTTCCGAGCTAATCGGGTGAAGGGTCTGGTAAGACTCGGTTATGAAGCTCGGCTCGGAGTATTCGGAAGGAGGCACGCACTGAGGATGCTCGATGCCATAGTCTGGAGGAAAGGAAGACGAAGAGTTAAAGATTTAAAAAGAAGAGGATTTACATAGACCTTTTCCATAATATGACAGTTCATAGTGACCAAAGGCTGTCTGCACCAGGGTTATTATGCTTCAAATAAGCTGAAATAAAAACAAAAATAGTTGGCATGTTTGATTTGAGCTGCAGCAGAGGTGAAGATTTTCAGGGAATAATGATTTAAATTAGCAGATAGCATTCTTGTTTTTTCATTGCATCAATCAATATTAGATATTTAATTGTTTGTACTCATTGCATAATGTTTTACATGTAACGCTCACTTAGAGTACAATTATTATTTTTTTATATATATAAAAATACTGGCAAATATTAGCAAATGCTGACACTAATATTAGTGAATATAAAAAATATTATAATTTTGTGATGCATAAATTCACTTGTAACACTGAAAACCACTGATTTTAGTTTTTAGTGTTTTATCTTGAATTTATTTAGAAAAAATTATTAATATCAGCCATTTTGTCCATAAAGATTAAATTAAATATTGGTTTTAATATTTCTGCATGCCTTATTAAATTTAAATGTGTTCTTCACACAAAAGAACGCAAGTCATTTGAACCACTTTCATGTTGCTTTTATAGTATTTACTTGCTTGACCGTAACAACTCTTTCTGTATGGATAAGATTATGTGAATTTCTACTTAACATCATACATGTTTGAATGGCATAAGTGTGGGTTAATAATGGCAGAAATTTCATTTATGGATGAACTCTTCCTTTAAGGAAGGCATTAAGGACGGTTTAACCTCCTTCACACACACAGATCATTAGATCATCTCCCATTATAGTCATGGCAGACGCGGTGAGCGTGTACTCGGGTACTGTGATGACGCACACTGAAAGAAAAGGCAGATACTCACTGAAGAAGTAGTCTGAGGGGTAGCGGGATTCCTGGAAACTGGAGGTCAGACCATTGACAGGGAAATGCTTCGGGTCTTCTGTGTGAAGAAAACAACACACACTGAAACCATGCAACACTTTCGAAACCCAAGCTGTTAAACAACGGATTAGACTGTGCGAGGCAATGCAACAGAAACTACCTTGATCTGCATGTCAGTGTGGCGTTTACTTTACAGGTTTTTCAAAATGTGACACCTCTTACACCTCTTGACAAATCACAGCATGGATTAGAGAATTGAATCTACAATTAATACTATTTGCTGAAGATGATTTACTGCATTGCTTAGCTTACTCTTTTGTACAAGTCACTTTACTACAAAAACATTACAACTCAAAATTCTGATAGGATGAACTGCATTCTGAGTTTTTGGAGAGACTCACACCCGTGACTGTACGTCAGACGGACTCCATATTAATGCGTCTAATTTTTGGCAACCATAAACAGCCTACAGTCAGATTCATTTATGAATGGTGGAGCAATAGTATAACAAAAATATATGTAATAAATATATGTATATATATATATATATATATATATATATATATATATATATATATATATATATATATATATATATATATATATATATATATATATATTTATATACATATATTTATATATATATATATATATATATATATATATATATAAATATATGTGTATATATATATATATATTGTTTTTTTTTTTATTATTATTATTATTATTATTATTTATTTATTTATTTATTTATTTTTTATATATATATACACTATAGCTCCACCATTACAAAATACAAATTTAAATTGTTATAATATTTTTTAATACACAAAATAATATCATAATAAAATAACAATTATTCATGATATATTAATATGATATTACTGGTTGAATCTAACATTCAGATTACTGCCATTAATATAATAATTTATTGAAGACAGGGTTATTATCATTAACTAAAACCATAATGCATTATTTGAAGCAAAATAATTAACTAAAATTAAATATATAAAAAAAAATATATATATATTTCAGGTAGTTGCTCATTTAAAGTTGAAGTACTAAAAAAAACTATATAGACATATAAAAAACAAAAAAACTAAAACTTTAATATTAAAATGAAAAATATGGAAATGAAATGTAATTTATAAAATGTGAGTGGTGTGTTTGGCGGTCCTGCAGATGTGGAGGCGGTGAGGATGTCTACCTTTCTGCAGCATCTCTAAATGCTCCCAGAGGATATCACCCACGAAGTCGGGAGCCAGGTCCAGGAATCGCTCTTTTCCCAGCGCACAGAGATTGGCCCCGTCCATGCTGAATTTATGGAAGTCCACATTCTTCAGACTGAACTCATTTACCGTCCAGGTCAGCCATTCTCTCACATGGGCGTTTGTCCACTCGCGGGGATCTAGAGTAGTCAAAGTAAAAAGACAACTCAGAGTTACATGCATATGCAGATTGCATCATATATTATATACTTATTGTTCATAATCATCTACAGAAAGAGTCTGTTAAGTAAGTTTGCTATGCCTCAGAACTATAAACGGTCTAATGTTGTGTACTAGTAATGCTGATGCACACAATATTTTAGTCGCAGGTCCGGTGGCTCATGGGAAATTATCAGCTGACTTCGCTATAAATTTGATGCCATGATGAGAGGAACTGAAACGCCGGTAATTTTAGCTTGCACACCAACTCTATCTCTATCTCTGACCATCTCATTCTCTCTCTTTCTCTCGACTGTGCACATGCTCACTGCATTCAGCTATTTCCAGACAGACGCAGACCTGACACAAACTTCAGCCACCCTACACACAGCAAGCGAAGCCATCTTGCGGTCTGCCATAGTTTGGGAAGCATAACTCATAACCTCTGCTGCTTCAGAGTGCAATGTGTCTATCTAGCAAGATCTCTTTTTAGGCAATCTGATTGTGCCATTTCAAAAACAGCCTATACTGGGGCCAGAAACGAGGAAAATACGTTACTTTTCCATGTTTCCTCTAGCTTCTTTTCTCTCTATCTATCATTTATTTCATCCTCCTATTAATCCGATAAATAAGAACAAGTAGAAAAATATGTCCAATGTCATTAACATAATCAGTGAGTTCTCAAATGTGTTTTTAGCATGTCTTTTAAAGGGAAAGTTCACTTAAAACATTAAACTTCTGTCATTATTTACTCACCCTGATGTTTTTCCAAACCCGTATAATCTCCTTTTGTGTTCCATGGAAGAAAGAAAGTTATACACGTTGGGAACAGGGTGAGTAAATAATGACAGTACTTTCAATTTTAAGTGAACTTTCCCTTTAAGAGAGAGAGCAACAGAAATAAGATAAGAACAATTTATGTAAGATTTACTCTAAACAGGTTTTTTTTTTTTTTTTTTTTTTTACATATATATAAGTGCTTTAGAGATTAGGACCTTTAGGGATGGAGAGTCGCTGTTGCTCCCTGGTGAAGCCACTGAATGTGGCCAGAAGAGCCTGTGACATCATTTCTTTACTTCCTGGAGTCAGTAAAGGAACATCCGCACACTCCAGATCTGTTGGACCAAACACAGACAACATGTGTCATCGTCCATCACACACACATTCCCAAATCAGATTAACTGCAGATATACTACATTTCACAAACAAATAAATAAAATAAATAAACTAGATAAAAACATAAAATATATAAAACATAAATAATCAAATAAAACAAAATAATCAAATATATAAAATATTTAAATATAAAATAACAAAATAATATATATATATATATATATATATATATATATATATATATATATATATATATATATATATATATATATATATATATATATATATATTTATATTTATATATTTATATTTAAATATACAAAACTAATAATAATAATAAAAAATAATAAAAATAAATAAATTAATAAAATAAAATAAAATAAAATAAAATAAAATAAAATAAAATAAAATAAAAAATAAATAAAATCCCAGCATCTCATATATGTAGACGTCTGCAGCCTGAGCTTCAATTCCACAAAATTCATCTCCAGAGGTAATATAAGTCAATCAGAGAACTGCAAGAGCTACATAATCATATACATCAAGAAAACCAGCAAGCTAAGCCTCAGCATCACACAATTGACTGTAGTTGTCCTGCATGTCTGCTGGCCATATGCACACCATCCACCTCCAACCTGACCTCCTAGACTGCTCCTCAGAGCCAAGGAGGGTGTGCTAACACACAGAGTGTGCCACAGGTCAGATCCTACATCAATGATCACCTTCCCACAATCCCTTCTGCCCAGCAAGCTGTCCCATCTCCATGTCCAGCCATTGACAGAGGGGCCTGTGTTGGCAGGGGTCAATAGTTAGGGGTCAGAGGTCGTGGCAGAGGGTGATGATGTCACAGCAGGCTGCAGGGTGTCGGACAGACACTGCAGTGTTGGAAAGCTCGCCCTCTCTGCTCGTGGGCACCCAGCAGGACACAGAGAGGTCTTTGATGAGTTAAACAGTACCCGATGACTTCCACTGATCCAATTAGGACTGCCGGGGTGGCAGTTCGAGAGAAAGAAAGGGTCTAGAAAACCCCCTAAGGGTCTAAAGAATGCCACTGAGCCAAGCGAAGAATCCGCCGAAAGGAGCGTAATGCGATCAAAGACATGCTGGATGTACGGTGAGGGGTGATTATTCTATTACTGGTGGCCGTCAGAAAACGTCAGACTGTGACTCAGGCACAATGAATTTGTCTGGGAGCTAAATGCACAGTCCAGACTGTGGAGAGCGAACACTTTCTGTGTTTTTTTTTCTCTGTCTGCGACTGCTTTTCTACTGACACCCAGATGTTCTGGCATCTCCGCGCGGTTTTGAAACTGCCAGCCCTGGGCGCCGTATGGGTTTGCACTCGCTGTTGTCGATCCACATCACGACATAACCCAGCCAAGAATGCACAACAGCTGTCCCTCCTAACCTCACTCCCTCTGCTTCTCGCGATCTGCTACCCTGGTTGACTCGAACAGGGAAGGATTTGCAGTGATGCATTATGCAGAGTGTCTAGATGGAGAAAAACAATGTAGTGCTCTTGTGTGATTGGATTAGAGCGAGATGCTGCAGTCTCCATTTACAGTGTTTAATTGCGCATTAGAGCCATCTGGACGTCAGAGGCTTCATTCACTAGAGAAGAGGCCCATTTTCACATTAGGCCATACAAGACCAGAACTGCCAAAAAAGACCCTGGTAAAGGAAACATGTTTTACTTGGACTAAATATGACACAGCAGCTTAACCAATGACAGGTTTTTATATTGCTGACAAATGCAAAGTGCCTTGTGAACAATAAAAAAGGGATCTGAAATGGTTATGATTAGATGACAAAAAGCCAAGTGACAGCTCTTACAAGCTGTGTATTAAAATATAAAGTTTGAGCATGCTATGGAAATCAAAATCAAGTCAAGAATTTATTTTTCCATTAATATATAAATCATTTAAAAAAAATAAATAATTTTAAGTATTCACTTGGCAAAAACCATGTATCTGCAAGGCCACCTGAAACAAAAGGATACTTAGGATAGTGAGCTGTTTTCAAAGAAAAACTCTAATCTCCATGCTTTTCATCATCAGATCTCATCTGCATGCACAGAGAGAGCTGGAAGATATTCTGTGGGTATTCTGCGAACTCAAATTATCATTGACCAATCACGCTGAGGCAACAATCAAACATGCGCTGTCCACTTTTATATACCATTGGAAGTAAACATACTAATCATCCCGTTCTCATAGTTCATACCAATACATGATTCACTGATTAAATATAAAATGAACTGACAAAATAAATGAATCACAGATTCATTTTAACCCCTGTGTCTTCTTTGTAGAAGGCAAATATGTAGTTAAATGTTCATCACATTGCTTTTGGATTTGTTTTATTTTCCATAGTATCCATTTCAAGACTTACATTCATATAAATACATTGTCCACTTAAATACTTGAAATGTAGTAAACTTGTTTTACTTTTTGGCAACTTTCTTGACTACTTTAAATGGTGATAATCTTCAATTCAGCTTTCCACATGGTATCACATGGCACTTTATTGGAGGAACCAACACTATCTTTCTAAGAAGCAAATGCACACCTCAGCAGGTGAAGTTCAATGAATGAAATGATGATTATATCAATTTCCATAGAGAGTAACTAAACAACGCAAATAGCTGTAAATATGAATACATGGTGATTCTTTCTATTAAACCAATAGATCTTGGGCCTGAAAACCTTCTTAACGTACAGTAAAAGTACAGGTGTGTATTGGGTTGAGTACAAATCCGCCTGTCTCATCTGTGCATTAGTAGAGGGCTGTGAAATTGTGATTATGGTCATGAGGCCCTGGTGGTCTCAAGGAGTTGGGCGGGGTGGGGTCGGATGATTCACTTATCTGTAATGTGAGAGCATCCAAGACAACATGAATGGAGTCCCCAAAGGGATGACATCACTGTTGGCATGACCACAGGGTCCCGCCAATCAAGTCCATTCAGTGTTTTCCATGGTACATTCAGTGGTTTAATGACTTGCACACATCTAGCCAGGGCTAGTCTTCAGCCTAACAGATCACACATTGATGACAGTGTTAATGGTCCGTTCTAAAATTAGACACACTTCAAAGAATGTGTCTGCATTTATGTGTGTGTCCGCATTTATCTGTGTGTCCGGGGTCTGTCTTAAGTGTGTGAGAGACAGCGAGTGGGTGTGTAATAAAAGCCAAATAGCTCATTTGAGTCCTTCAATAGTCGGGATGGTATTAAAGCCTCTGAATGTTTTTTTTGTGCTTTGTGTATACGTGCATGCATGCCAAATTAGCATATCTCACCACATGTTACTTTCTTTCTGTTTCAATTCAGAAATGCATGCCATCAAAGTCCAGTCTGAAAATAAGGTTTTTCGAGGGTGTAGAACAAAACAAAAACAAAAAAAAAATCTCTCAACTCGCAAAAAGTCAGGTTCTGGCCTTTGACAAATGTGTGTCTCAGCAGGGTGTCAGGGTGGGCCGTAAAACACCCTCAGTTCTTTATCTCTCGCATTATCTTTCACAGAGTGTTAGACAGCAAGACTGTTAAACCTGGCCCGCATGAAGGAGGGCCATTCACACAGCAGGTCTGTGCTGAACAAGGCACGGTCTAGGGTGGGGGATCCAGTGAGAGAAGTGCTTGTTCTGCCCACTGTTTAGATTTCCATCTGAAAGCATGCAGACCGGGCCGGGCCGAGACAGGAATAGCAGCGGCCCACGATCGAGCTCCCAAAGGCCACGCAGAGCCCGTCCACCCTGTCGAGGTCACGAGTCGGGGGCTTTCCCGCCCTGGAACACTGTGGCTATTCTTAGAGACCCAGCCAGTGGGTTCCCCGGGTTCACTAGATTGTCTAACCCACTCACACATATGAATACATGAATACACAACACCACCATCAGTGGGTCACACAGTGAGAATTCAAATCACAATGACCGACAGGAGCCACTTTAAAATGGGCATTCTTCAACAAGTTCTTGCTTTAAACAATTAATTGTTAAGTCTGGTAGGGTTGAAACGATACCACTACTGGTACCTACAGATCTGCTGCTGACAAGCCATAACCGTTTGCACTACCACAACCTAGCTCTTATCAACTTCTTTTCCATCTGCAATCATGCTTTTGAACTGTCCGCAACTGGTATGCGATGCATTACAGAGATATGTATAGCAATGCTACTATGCATAGTGCAGAGTAAAGCGGAGGCAGTGTGCAGCATGCAAATTGAAAGAACATAACTGCATTGCAGGAGTGAACACCTCGAATAGACCATGAGAGCACATGGATCAGTGAATCATACTGTTTAGACTTCTGAACAAACAAATGATGATCTTGACAAACAGTTTACTTTCAGCAACATTCTTCCTAGAAACCTCCAATAACGTCCTCTAAGTGTACCTGAAATTGCAGCACTTCATGAGGGGGGAAAAAAGACATGTTTCCAGCACTGGATATAAATATGTCCAAAAGCATTTCTGATCAAAGTGAATTCATATACGAGTAGTCAGTCATGCCTGAGCTAAGTTTATGAGCAAGCAGCTTTCAGAACCAGGGAAATGAAGGAAGGAAAGTTCTGCATGCAATTAGCAAGCTAATGGCTAATGTTGTCTGCCATTGTGGATCCAGCCAATGGCCAACAGATGCATTCTCGGTAAATGAATTCCCCAAAGACCGCATTGTTTTTATGTATCGAACCACACATTCCTGCCTTGTTTTACAATCGCTAATGTGGATGGGATTTTTCTGTGAGCTTGTTCTGTATTTGTGACCTAAAAACCAATGTGCCTTTGAGTTCAGTTCTAAATGGACCAATTACACAATTAACTGTACATAGAGTAAAGTACCACAGCTGCAACAATGAAGAGTTTGCAAGCCCAAAATAGATGAATGGAAGGCTGGAAAAGAAGATGCAATGTTCTGAAATGCACAGCACACTTCAGAACACAACGGTGTGCTAAAGCATCATCAAAGTGATGCATCTTTTCAGTAAAATTCTCTATGGTGACAAATGTCAACATCAAATGTGTCAGAAAGCAGAAGCAGTGAAAAGCAGAGCGGCATGACAAATTAAGTTTCAGCAGTTTGTAACTGTGTAAGAAATAGTTAAATGTCTTAAACAGGTTTACACACTCTCAGAGGTAAACAATTTTTTTATTTTTTTTTAAAGTCAGACTAGTCCTGCTATGTGGTTTTATGAGAAAGGGGCGAGTTGTCGAATTCCACCATGTTCTACTTGTGTAAGTGAACAAAGTCAAAGACTAGCCCTCATTATGACTGCCTCTTGGAACCGGTCCAGACACCTACACAAAACGCCTTTAACTGCCTCATCCCTAAATCACCCGAGCAGAGCCTCTCTGTCAGAAATATGTAGATAGCAGGGAGAAGGTTGAACGAGAAAGCGTCCCAGCTGTGGCGGCTCTTGTGACTGCCAAGGATCATGTGCCTTCTATTCAGCTGTACATCAAGTAGCACTCGCAAACTGAGAGAGACTGTAAACCTAGCTACAGCCAAACACCTGGACCTCAGAGAACAGCTTAAGATCCCATATGTAACCGGACTGGTAGCCAGAAGCGTTCCGTCAATATGCCTCTAAGGTAGGAAATGTGTTCAAAGAGGTGGGACAAAAGTAGGAAAATTACAAAACCAGCTCTGACTACTGAGCCCTAAAACAGGTGACTTGGTGAAAGAGCATACACCGATGGGAGAGCTGAATCTGGGAACAGGTCTTCCTCTGCCTCCCTAAACTGTGAGACACGTAGCCAGAACCAGTCGGGATGCCGCTCTGATCTCAAAACCAGACCCAACGCCACACTCTGTGTCTCTCCGTTGTACTCGGTAGACATCTGCAAAACAGCCACATCAAAAAAACAAGAGTGGCATGGAAAGACAGGCACCGGTCCGGCTGACTTACTCACCTCAAGGGCCTCCCACCACCCAGGAGGCGGTCTGGAGCCCACCAAAGAGCGTCAGAGGGACTGGGAAGGGCTAATGTCTAATGGGAGGAGGGGTGGGTGCTGGAGTCAGCTCGGCAGGGGCTGTGACTCAGTAATTAGCCTGTAGCACGCGGCGGGGATGAGAAGACAGCACTAGGCAGACGCCACATCAGGGGCCAGAGAGACGAGGCAAGAGCCCATGTGGCCCACAGACGGTAGAGAGACAAATAAAAAAAAATAAAAAAAAAGAGAGACAGAGACATGGAACATAGGGGAGAAAATGGGTGCTGTAAAATGTTGGAAAAAATACACTGTGGTTGTTATTTCTTCCCTGCTCTGGGACATGCTGTGTCTTTTGCTTTTGTTTTGGTCTTTTGAAGTTCAGAGAAGCAGGGCCAGAGATAACTGTTGGGAAGACTTCAAACTGAAACACAGTGAAGTGGGTCAGGACGGCTTTCGCAAGTATGCTACAGCGAAACCGGCTCTGACGTATCGCTCAGTCATTCTGACGCATGTAACGATTCAGAAAGAGTTTGTTTGTGCTGTTACCTTGTGCCAATAACTTGAACGAATAAAGACTAGGACCTGCCTTCACCCTTTGATGACTACACTTTAAAGGGAACAATAAAAATGTGTGTTCACCAGAAAGAATTTCTGACAGGGGAGTCATTAAACCAGTGGACATTCTGTGAAGGGGGAGTCATTCATGAACAGTAGGAAAGACTTTCTGATATAACAGTGTTTCATCTTTGCCTCAAGGCTTGAGTCTGATGAATCAATTCTGAGTTTCAAATATTAACCCAGTCACCTCTTAAAGCTTTGGCATTGCCCTACACTTCACATTAGTAAATTCTTTCTGAAGTGACTCGTACACTCGTACACAAACTATAAAAATTGCGTTCAGGCTGAGTCATTTGTTTGGCCCACATCCAGAGACCCACATCAGACTAACCTTGATTGCCTAGGTCTGTATTTGCACAGCTGTCAGGTAAGCAAGGCATGCTTAGGCCTGGCAAAAGAAACATATCTGTTATGTAACTTGGGAATCTAAGTCATATTGAAAAACATTATCTCGAAAGGTTGCAAATATGACTACCTGCTTGAATTATAATCTCTTCACACACCTAATAATGTGTGGATAGTTCTTTTGCACTAGTGCCCAGTGTGTTGGTATCTAAAGCAAGGGTGTGTGAGTGGGGCCTAGCAGGGGTTTAGGATGAGAGAGTGCAGTGTCTTAATCAGATAAAAGTGGGCAATAGGCAACCCACCCAATCCTCAGACATTCCTGTCACTCACTGAACCTTGAGACGGACACGGGGCAAGAGTGAGTAAGAAGGAGAAAGGGAAGACGAAATATCCTCATCAAGGCCTATTTCTCTAGGACGAAATGAGTGGGAGGTGACCCCTGGCTCTCTCGTGTTGTTGCTGACTCATTTCACTGTGCTAAGTAGTCTTTGGGCAAAGATGAAAGGAGTGACCCAATTATCAAGCATTTTGACTACGCCCCTTTCAAAGCAGAGCTCTCAGAAGATGCAGAAGACTTCTGGAACAGCAAAACTGGCTGGTTTGGAACAGCATTAGCCATTTTAGTAGCAGATGTTACATGGGTTTATCTTTGGCCATAAGGCCGTTCTAACATCTGTGCTGCTCCACAACACATGATTCATACCTGTGAATGACTTGAGCTCGCACGGTCAATTTTTTAACGTAAACACTGTTGCTTCCAGAATCGCTGTGGGTACTTGGAGATCGTTTTGTGCGAACTCCATATATGCAGTCTAATTTTAGCAATTCAATTAATGAATGTAAGTGTGTTTATCGAGGCTGTCCTGCTCTTGTGTAGGTCCTATTGTCTCTTCATGCACTACATGTCTCCGGGGTAAATCAGATAATCTTGACTGAACTCTAAACAACTTTTGTGTGACTCTTGATTGAATTCAACCATTCATCACTTTTGTATAAACAGAGTCAAAAAGCAAATGGGGGCGGGGGAAGGCGGGCTTGTTTTTGTACTAGCCGTTGTCTTCAAGACACAGCTTGCTTGTCTTGATTTAAGACTCAATACAATCCGGGATCAGGTGCTTAATGTCTACGGCCTCTCCGCATTATTGACGCGTGCACGTTAGAAACTATCATCTGTGCCAGTCTGTCAGAGCTTTACACTCATACAGGCACTTTGTGCAGAACTTGGGACCCACAAGGTGCACATATCCATTTTTCCAGAAGACTAAAGTAGCAGACAAGCAGTAAACGTGTCTTACGTGGATTTTACGGTGTTTGCCAGTGAGCTGCGTTCACCTTGGCCTGAACACTCACGGTTGACTGAACTCGGGGGAGCTTGTCTTGAGAAATTGTTTTGCAAGATAGCACGATATTTTGGCAACCCCCGCTGCAAGTATCAGCACTTTTTTTAACAACACACAACTGTTTTTCCATGCAAGGAGAAAGCGTGTGCTTTTGTGTTGGTGAGTGTTTGCACATGTTCATGTGCCAGTGCATTTGTAAATGTAAACTCTGCGACTGAGTGTGAAAAGAGAGCCAGCCCGTGTGCATGTGAGAATATGCGAGTGTGGTAATGATTCATACCACATCTTGCACATCACACTAAAGACATTATGTTTTAGCTTTCGTTCTGACATGCAAAGGTGAATGCCTTTTTTTCCATGATGTATTAACAGCTGGTGGTGTGTGAGTCTGTGTAAGAGTTAGGGAGTCAGAATTATGCTTGTATAGCCATCAGCTGTGGTCGAAGCCAGTCAGCATTTTATCATAGGGAAACTAGCGGCCACTGAACTCACCCTGCCCTTCCGGGCCAAGGAAGAGGGTCATATTCTTAAAGAGTACAAGTACATTGGGCCAAGGCATGTGCTAACACTAACATCCCACTTGCATACTCGTCACTTTATTCCAGTCCTCAGGAGTACAGAGGGGGAGTGTGAGACTGCTGACTACTTAACCAGCATGGCATCTTCCCTCCCTCCCTCTCTCCATCCCTCCCTCCGTTCACCCTGGTCAGGCATGCGGCCCCTCCTGAGGCAGGCTGGGTCAGCAGCGGTGGGGGTTAATGGATGTGGTATGAATGGACAGTGAAGCAGCATCATGACAAACTTCATTCAGTTGACACTGACCACTCTTTAGCCAAGAGGGAATTTCCCTGCCCTGACAAGCATGCATGAGATTGCACAAGCACACAGGCATCAAAACACAAAGAAAGAAAGAAAGAAAGAAAGAAAGAAAGAAAGAAAGAAAGAAAGAAAGAAAGAAAGAAAGAAAGAAAGAAAGAAAGAAAGAAAGAAAGAAAGAAAGAAAGAAAGAAAGAAAGAAAGACTAAGTAACTTTAATCACTAAGTAACAAGGATCCCCATAATATCTGCATAAAAAGAGAAGAAAGCCCAGGGCTCAGCCAATGACCAAATAATGAACTTGCACTAAATGCACACGCACATTAGATGATGCAATGTTCTGAAAGCCAGCTCAACATAAAATTAGTGACTCTTGTAGTTAAAATTCAAGCCTGCTGGACATGCATGAAATGAAACACTACTATGTGAAGCGGTAAAGTGTGTCATGTCATGAGAGGCCATGTGTTGGCAGTCAACATCAGTCTGGTGTCAGACTCTTCATGTACAGTATTTGCTAAATGAATATGTTGCTCTCATTCTTGCAACGTAGCAATAAAAGAGTCCAGTTTTTAACAATCAATATGACAATAAAAAGACAAAAATTACAATAAAAAGAAAAAAATATGTTCTGAATATCCTAATACAATACCACAGTTTTGAATCCTACTGATAACATGTGTGACATCTACAGAGTTGCCAACTATAAAAGTGAAGATTGACTAAATTTCATATAACAGCATGTTTACAAGACTAGTGTAGGTAGTCACATGACCAGAGCTGTTAATTGCAATCAGAAATATCCATAAAAGGAGGCATCATGTAAAGCATGTTATAATACACATATTATTTAACATATATGATTACTATAACATTTGAAAAGTGTATGAATAATCTATAATTGCTGCCTCATGATCAGTGGTCACATTTGTGGCCAGTGGGGGGAAAAACACCATTCTGAATTAATAACTAATTGATTCACATAATAAAATTGAAAAAATTTAATTAAATCTATTATTACATTAAATATAAAAAAGTTATAAAAAAATCATTATTGCATCATCAATACTTTTTACCCACAACTGCCTAACAGTACAACATTATGTTAGCTATATTCTATGCAACTTTTTATTGGGTCTTATTCAGCATTTTTTCCCCACCGGTTATAATTGTGACCACATATAAAACATATATTCACTGACTTGGTTGAAATTAGGCTTTCCAATGAGTAAACTACATGTGCTCACTTATCTGGGTACAAATCTAGGATAACTTGATTAATAGTACTATATCACATAATAAAGACTATTTGTATAGCATCAATGACTGGCACATCTGGAGCGCCACACGCAGGCTGTGATACCTGTCTATCACTAGCTGATCAAACACATTTTAGGTTGCAACGAGTTTCGGAAATGTTCTGTTTGACATCAAATCTGTATTTCGATTCCAATGCATTTCACAAAGGCAAGTCATCATGCACAAAAGTTATTCATAACTGACTGGACAAGTGACGAAGACGCGTTTTGCAATGCAAAATCAAAACGATAACAATGAGAAAGCGTAGGCTACTTACCGTCTACTTTTTCAGATTTTATTATAGTTAACGGCTTAATATCGACAGCTGCCGTCATGGTCACGCATTCAGTGTGCAAAGTCTGTTTGTATGTTTTTAGTCCCAAACGTCTCCTCCAAAGTCCGTCTATGTGCCGGGAGTATCTTAGAAATAACACAGGTTTTCCCTTAACAAGATCCGACCTCTGAAGTATTGAAGTGTCTCTCTTCCTCCCTCTCTCTTTCTCCGCTCTATCTCAATCAGTCTTTCATTCCCTCCCTCTCCTCTGTTAGTTACCCCGGTCAGGGCGGTTCTGTGTGCGGCACGGAAGAGGCTGATCCCCGCGTAAAGGGGGCGGTGTTACTCGCTGATTCAATTCAATTCAATTACACTTCACTCTCTGCTGTCTCTCCCTGGACGCGACGCACGCGACGCACGCGACGCCACGGCACTGGAAGCGTCGAAGCTGCTCGTCATCTCAAAACGTTCACCAAACAGACTAATCAGCTGTGAGCTCAATGCTTACAGTTCAGCAACAATAATAACTGGCCTAAATATGTATCAATTTGTAGCGGAAATCCAATAAAATTAACTTTGTAATTTTTTTTTAAATAATGAACTTTTATTAATACAATATTTTTATATTATATTTTGAATCAGTGCGCAATATTTAGGTATCGTCTATCGGAAGGATTCCACTTCATGAACAAGAAGTATTTCATATTTTTAAGGCTATGTATAATTTTATAATAATAAAAACGATCACACACAATGGCACACAGTCATACTGAAAAAAAAAAAAAAAAGGAATATAATATATTTGGTAAGTAAAAACAATTATAAAGATTGTCATAAAGTAGACAATTATGAATTCCTGCTTTTCAGTCTCTGCCAGCACTGTTTACTCTTTTTCTAGCTCTGCATCTTTAAGAGCAAGGTGAACATTTGCCATTCATTAAATCAGCACACATCTTGTTTTCTATTGGCTGTGCACAAGACTCAGCACTCAGCTTCTGATACATGGTTTTCCTCGATTGTGAGTCATGTGTAAATAGGACATAGTAAATAGGCATTACTGTAACTGTACAGTTATGCCACCACTGTGCATGAAGAAAAACATCTGTGTAAACACCCTTTTCATATTCAAATGTGGCTTTTGCATCACCCCCCTTTCTTTTTGCACTAAAGTGAAGCTCCACCAATGAGACGGCGTGTTGCATTTGTGTACAGTCATCAGGGATCACGAAGCTGTGATTACATCTGACCTGTTAACGAGTTTGCTCATTTCTTGGGCACAATGGCCACTTAAATAGTACTGGGAACTTCCCATTTGTTAATTTCACTTACTGTTACACACAGAGAAGCTGATATTGACAAAGAGAGCAGTTTCACAAAGAAACGGAGATCACATATTGTCCATTATCTGTGTGAATAGTCTTGAGCAATTTCTTCATCTTAATGAAAACAGTTGCCTAACTCCACTGATGCAATCTACTGCTGAAAGTGTCATATCACCGTAATAGTTCACAAACGTCCATGTACTTGCATGTGCTGTTCTTTAAAAGCCAAGACAAGCTGACCTCTAAATGATGACTGCGACACACCTCACTCTCTCAAGGAAAAGCTGCCAAGGACAAGAAAACTATTCAGTCTATTTAAAAACACTGATAAACAGTGTATTCCGCGCTGGCTCGTGTTTTAGTATCTCATTTGTCATTGTGAATGGCTGATGCTATGCTCAGTTGAACTCTCACCGGAGCGCGGGAATCATACAAGGAACTAAAGAGGATAAAAAGATATGTCTCCCGTCTGGCTAATAGTCTGCAAATGATCTGAAAGTAACGAGTGCTCTCATAACTTCGACCCTGCCCTCATAAACACCTCAGCGTATTTCCTGCCCACCTTGACTAGATCAGTAAAAATCCAAGCCAGGATTTTTACAGAGGATCTTCTCGCCACACCCACAGAGAGGGATTTGAATCGTTGACAACTTTTGGAGGCCTACATTTCTAATAAAAAACTTTTTTTTTTATTTATTAAAAAAAATATTATATAAGCTCTGATTGGTTAGCTGGTCCAATCTGCTCTGATTGGTCAGCTGGTCCAGTCTGTTGTGATTGGTTAACTGGTCCAGTCTGCTCTGATTGGTCAGCTGGTCCAGTCTGCTCTGGGAGGTAAGCTGATCCAGTCTGCTCTGATTGGTCAGCTGGTCCAGTCTGTTGTGATTGGTAAGCTGGTCCAGTCTGCTCTGATTGGTCAGCTGGTCCAGTCTGTTGTGATTGGTTAGCTGGTCCAGTATGCTCTGATTGGTCAGCTGGTCCAGTCTGCTCTGGGAGGTAAGCTGATCCAGTCTGCTCTGATTGGTCAGCTGGTCCAGTCTGTTGTGATTGGTAAGCTGGTCCAGTCTGCTCTGATTGGTCAGCTGGTCCAGTCTGTTGTGACTCGTCAGCTGGTCAGTCTGCTCTGATTGGTTAACTGGTCCAGTCTGCTCTGATTGGTCAGCTGGTCCAGTCTGCTCTGGGAGGTAAGCTGATCCAGTCTGCTCTGATTGGTCAGCTGGTCCAGTCTGTTGTGATTGGTAAGCTGGTCCAGTCTGCTCTGATTGGTCAGCTGGTCCAGTCTGCTCTGGGAGGTAAGCTGATCCAGTCTGATCTGATTGGTCAGCTGGTCCAGTCTGTTGTGATTGGTAAGCTGGTCCAGTCTGCTCTGATTGGTCAGCTGGTCCAGTCTGCTCTGATTGGTTAACTGGTCCAGTCTGCTCTGATTGGTTAGCAGATCCAGTCTGCTCTGATTGGTCAGCTGGTCCAGTCTGTTGTGATTGGTCAGCTGGTCCAATCTGCTCTGATTCGTTAACTGGTCCAGTCTGCTCTGATTGGTTAGCTGGTCCAGTCTGTGTAATGCCCCTTACCATAGCCAGTGCGTTTCAGCTCCCAATGCTTCATGAGCAGCTGTGAACTATTATATCTACGGTGTATAACTATGGCCTTGGTATTGGAAGTTCATACCATCTTTTGCTGCCCTTGCAGTGATAAAACAGCATCTCCTTAAAATAGCGAAATCTACCCAACTGTTCTTTTTGGGCAGGTCAAAGCAGCTAGTAGGTAAATGTACAACATGGTGACATATAAGTCATGGAAATAATGTCAGGCCTACAAACGAGACATTTCAGGCAAATGTTTTCTGTTGGAGAAATTAACTCTTTGGCATGGACTTGGTGTAACTTTGCTAATCATTTACATGCACAAACACCTGTCCTACACAAGAAAAGCATAACTTCCGCTCTTTAAAGGAGCATTTTACCCGTGGGAACATTAATCTTTATTGAAAGTGGTCATATATGTAGTCGAAATGTAACATACATTTCTAATTTGGTGCCTTCTTGACCGAGGAAAGACAGAAAGTAACTTTAGGGCGCATTTGTATGGAGGAAAACAACTCCCACAACGCACCACATTGCACAGCTCCGCAAGCCACTCCCACTAATTTTCACCACACAAACGTCCGTGTCCTCGTCTGCTTCAGAGATTTCGTCCAGGAGAAATTGGCATCGTTGAAATTCTTTGCAGCAGACGGACTCTATCTCTGTGTCCATAGGCGCACAGTGAGAGCACAGGCACTACCAGTCCGCCCCAGCTCGAGCCAGTCCGGGCTCCTCGTCCGCGACAGGCAGGTCTTCTGCCTCGCCTCCTGTTCCTCCATCAGCCTCAGCCTCAGCTGCTCTTCGCTATACTGCGGCTCATAAAGATAGCCACGAACATCTGAATCGAGCATCAGACTTTTGAAATCCTCTTCTTCCATATCATATTGAGTACCTTCCGCCATTGTCGTAACTTCACATCTGGTTCCACAGCGCCTGTTAGCTTAGCTTCTAAACAAGATGGCGGATATTGCTTTTAGTTTCTGCAAGTGAAGTCCCACCCACTGATCTGTAATAGGTCTGTAGTGTGAGAGTGTCCCACCACCTGGAAAAATGAGGAACGAGTGTTTGTAGTCTCAACCCCTCTACAAAGATGTGGGACTTCCTGCTTTGAATGACGCAAAATTACGGTTTTTACATCATAATAAGCAGGAACTGCAACACTGAAATCCGTATTTCTCCCGTCTCAGGGGAAAATGAGGGAATAATGCACGACCATTCAAAAATATGAACGATACAAAGCTTAATGCATATGGATGAAGTGTCCCTTTAAAACAGTGCTCAAATCTCAATGATTGTATATACGGTTGGTTTTGATTCACGTTGTGAACAGCTGAAATTCAATTTAATTAATCAAATCACCCTACTTATGGATTTGAGGAAAGATTGACTCGTGTCTAAAAGGAGGTGAATGGAGGTGGAGGGATGAGGGCCTGTGACTGCTTTAACTCAATTAGTTGCCATGGTAACAGATTGCCTTAGCAATTTTCATGTGCTGATTCGCTCGTTTCCTAAGTGGAGCCCAACGGTTTTGACAACTGTGGGAACGGCTGCCTAGAACACTTAGCCACGTCATCGGCGATTGTTGCGTTTCCGTAAAACTAATTCTGACCTACCGTATTTTCCACAAAGAGCTTCAGCGATGGAAACCTGATGTAAGAAATGCGACCAGCTCAGGTCTCTGTATTCAGAATAACCCTATTAGCCAGGTCAATACTAGGCTGCGAGTACGACGGTGCACATCTGCAAGTGCTGCTGAGAGGCCGGGGAGCCAGCGTTATTGATTAGGTATGGATTTTGAAACAGGGATTCTACAGAGTGTCCATTAAGCCGTCTGGATAGTGTTTCATCCGACAGATATGAGCGATTATGGAAATGGCTGAGCCTTTATGGGGCTTCTGTGGCCGCAAGAACCCGTCAATGAGAGCTGGAAGGGGGAAGGGATCTTAATGGAAGGAGGGATCTCTCACGTCTCCCCCTTCTGTCACTCACTCATTCACTCGTCCGCTCGACCCCCTCTTACTACCCGCTTTGTTTTAAGTCTTAATGAGCTCCTTGCATGTAGTTTTAAAAGGATAGACCAGGCTCCCTTGCGCCCAGAGGCGGCCATTAAGACTAATGGGGTTGCTGACTAATATCAGAGCCAGAGGTTGCTGAGTGGCCCTTTTTCTTCTTATACTCCTGGCCTGCACTTTAATCACCAGTTTAATCATCTCTTTTGACACTGTTGTATCATTTCTGATTGGATGCCATGGCTGTTTTTGAATCTATTAAAGGATTAGTTCGACCAAAAATGAAAATTTTCTGATAATTTACTCTCCCTCAAGCCATCCTAGGTGTATATGGCGTCCTTCTTTCAGCCGAACACAATCAGAGTTAAGTTCAATAATATCCTAGCTCTTCCCTGCTTTTCAATGGCATTGATTGAATAGTGTCCGAAAAAGTGCATCCATCCATCCATCCATCCATCCATCATAAAAGTAATCCATACGGCTCCACGGGGTTAATAAAGGCCTTCTGAAGCAAAGTGATGCGTTTTTGTAAGAAATATATGTTTATAACTTTATAAACTAATCACTGGCTTCCGGGAACAGGCGTAGATGTATGACGTAGGTGTAGTGTCAGCTTAGGTGAGAACTGATAAAAGCAGAAGCTGAGAGACTAGAGCAAAACAAAACACCGTTCACGAATTAGAAGTTTTAAAGAAGAAAAATGTCGGAGGACTTCGATATAAGAGAAAAGAAGCTGCGAGATACGTCAGGTCAGAGGTCACCCTTCTGCCTGGACTCGACTCTCTGTTGAACGTATGGCCATTGGCGGAAGCCAGTAGTTATAGTTTATAAAGTTTTTAAATATGTATATTTTGTTTATTTTGATGGTCCCTTTTGAACATTCTGTTGACTATAAGTAACTTTGCAACTGCATGTAAACTATCAGTCATTAGAGTATTAGTTGTCTGTCTGCTTAATATCTGCTAACACTTTATTTTGATGCTCCTCAACAGACATTCAGCTGACTATAAGTAACTACATCAAGGGAAACCCTTTTATGATGGATGGATGCGCTTTTTGGAGCTTCAAAGGCTCCAAGGCTCTCCTCAATGCCATTGCAAAGCTGGTCAGAGCCAGATTATTATTTAATATAACTCTGACTGTGTTTCCCTGAAAGAAGAAAGTCATATGGCTTGAGTGAGAGTAAATTATGAGATCATTTTCATTATTCTTTTAATCTTAAATTTGAAATAATTCAGTTTTTGAAAAATGTTTTTGAAAGAAACCTTGGTGAACATAAATCACAATTATTCCAAATCTTTTGACCAGTAGTGTATTTGATCCACGAAGGTTTCAATTGTAGTGTCGATTGGCCAATTGCTTAATTCAGCGGTCAGATATCCTAATGTTCACCATCATGAAATCATTGTCCCATGTTTCTTCTGTCTTGATGGCCACTGAATTATATGATGGAAAATCATTCAAAAATCATTGTTTCACAACCGGCCCTGACCAGAATAAGTTCTCGGCTAACAACTGGTTCTGAACCGTAGGGTAAATTAACTGGTTTTAGTCCAAAAACATAATAATAATAATAATTGCATCACGGATTCAACCTAAATACATTAATTTAGCAAAAAAAAAAAAAATTGTATGGGTTAAATTAGGTACAAATTGCTCTTTAACACAGCTTCTCACTCTTTACAATGTAGGTAGCCAAAGCTTCTGGAATTATAAGACATTCTGCATGAACACAAGGGAGTTTTGGTTTTGATTCATAAAATTGAAATTCATTCATTCTCCAACTTGGATCGCAAGAGACATCTTAAGTTGTTGACTCCCCAAAACAAGCAGTCTCCAGGATACAGTGAAGGAAAAACTCTCTCTGGCCCGTCACACTTACTGGAAGCATGTGCTTTGCCTCACAACTCTTCATAGTTGTATGGGAATTTACCCTGAGGAGAGAGTCAGGCTGTGTTAAGGACTTCATTAAGCTTCAATCATGGAGCTTCACCCTCTCTGGTGGAAGACACAGCTTCTCTGATCTCCACTGTGCTGTTGTCATGGTTTCGACAGTTATGAGGCATCAGATCAGGCCGGGTGAGAGTTGAGCGGCACAACATCAGAATAATGAAACAAACAAGCCATAGATGCTAACAGGGAGAGTTTATGCATGACATGAAATAGCCTTTATGCTAGGAATAACTTGTATCTGTCATAGCATTATGTTTTTTTTTTTTTCGTTTTTTTTTCTTAAATACAAAATGTAAAACAACAATAAGATAATTAGTACATTAAATACCTTAAAAATGAGAAGCACTGGCTTGATTATATTTGGAGCTTTCTAGCAAATGGCTCTAATGTAAAAACAGTTCACATTTTGAAATTTGTTTATGGCAAAGAACCAACAAATTTGAATTGCTCAAATTCTATACCACACTGTAAAAAATAAATAAAAATAAATAAAAGATTTTTCGAACAGAAATTATTGAAGTGAGTTTGTTTGAAGTTTTTCTACCTCAAAATGTCATGTTTTATTCAATGTTACTTGCCAATTCTTTGTAACTCTCTGTGAAATTAAATTAACAAGTCATTTCTGAGTGAAAATCGTTTCTACACAAACATTTTTTTCAGTGAATTTTCTCTATATGAATTAAAAGTAAACACTAAATTATAATATTTTTTTTATAATTTAATTTATTTTAGAATTTATCAAATAAATACAACTAAATTCATAGTCCATAAACATTAATTATTAAATTAATTATTATTAAATTAAATTAAATTAATGTTTAGTTTAAACAGTCTCTAAAATGTATATTTATTTGCTAAATAGCTGACACGGTTCACCCCGTGGTATTTACTGTAATGCTGCAATATAAAAGCAACATTTGGGACTTTCTCACAGTGATACTGATCATTAAAACAATGTAGCATTCACACTTCTACACACACACACACATATAAATGTAAAACGTGTGTGTGAACAGTTAATGAGGACCCTGGAAAGCAGATGGGGGTTTTACCGATGGGGAACTGGTTGAACAAAAGCTAAGCTCTTTCTTATCAATTAGCACTGCTAAAAAGGACATCTCTCTCCTCCATTAGCTCCACCACGTGTCTGCTATTCACCCCATTGTGTGGCAAATTAAATTACATCCCTCCATCTCGCCCCGTCTCCTCCTCCCCTCTCTAGACGTCTCTGCCCCCCAGTCTTTCTCTCTTTTACACACACACACACACACACATACACTCGACTGACAGCAGGCCGCAGTGCTGCCGCTCCTCAGTCCATTGATCTGAGAGGTCAGAGGTCGGCTGTCTTATTGAATCCATCATATACTGCAGGAATGCAGTGATACACAGGCCGTGTGCCTTTAAAACACTGTATTCATTAAATCACCCTTGTGTTATTCACATCTGTATGACTTTCTCTCACTTGCGAAGCATAAGATCTACACAGTATGCATGATCTGTTTTATCCCATACAATGAAAGCAGATTTAACTCAATTCTTTTGCCTTTGCCTTTTAAAATTGCCTTTAAAACATCTTTAACGACACACAAGTTTCGACATCATAGCACCTGCCCAACAATACAACCACAAAATTAGATTTTCTCTGTTCCTCATTGAAGTAATGTGGTACTTATGGTGCGTTTTACATTTTAAAGACATAAATAAATATCCATTGACTTTCTCTGTATAGAAAACACGCTAAAACTTTACATTGCAATCCTTTATGTTCCACAGATAACACAACTCGAAGGTGAGTCTATGACAAAATGTTCATTTTTGTCTGAACTGTCCCTTTAATTATGCAAATCTGAATGTTCTGCTTGTGTAACTGTTGCCTAAACATTTGATTTTGTAACATCATGTTACATGGATCGGCTTTGCGAAAATCATAATGAAGAAATAAAATGATTTGGAGAGGAACTGGTTCTCTGTTGGTTTCGACACTTGACCTTGCTAAGCGGAGCTGTAGTCCTAAGCTTTCGCTCATGCGCACTTATAGCTAAAACTATCTCTCTCTCTCTCGGTCTCTCTCTCTCGGTCTCTCTTGTTTTGTTTTACAGTTGGGGGAAGTGTGTGTAGGACTGATTAGCATCACGGTTTCCTCCTTTCCCATAACCCCCAGACCCCCGCCAGTCGTCTGTTTATTTTAACCCAGAAAAAATGGGCCTTGGCCCACGAGGACGTGCCCCTCATCAGAGACAGCTCTCTCCTCCAAACACACACATCTATATACAGAGATACTGGCTCAGCGCACACACACACACACACTGAAAGGTGCTTCCACACAACATCATCAATGCGTGTAGACACACAAACACACCCACACACACACACACACACACACTTCTCAATCTCAGTTCTGCAGTGTTTTCCTAAATTCAAATGTCCAGTTGTCAAATCATATACAATGTAAGCCAGAGGTGCCAGAGCTGCACAACACAGCTGTCAGTGTGGCCAAATGTCTCTCTCTATCTCTCTCTCTCTCTCACACACACACACACACACACACACACACACACACACACTGATGTGCTCGTGTGGTTTTAATGGATGGAACTGTGAGAAAGTGTATTTATATGTGTGTACATTTGTGTCAGAGGTCTTTCTGTGTGTCAGTGTAATTTGATCGACAAAGTCTGAATTAGAGAAGTGGTTGTTAAACAAACGTAGTCGTTCTGAGTTCAGTCCGAAGCTATCGGGTGTGAAATTGATTTTTTTATATGCAAGCTAACTGGCTTAGCATACTCTAAATTAATTAGTAAAATAACATTTTAATGAAAATATATGAAATAAATTTAGAAAAATATGAAATATGAAATAAAAAAAAATTTATGAGACACATTTAAGGTCTTAGGTTAAGCTCTGCTCAGGTCTTCAGTACATCTTCATATGTAATTTCATAATTATTTGTATTGTCTTTGAAATATAGCTAAAGTGTTCAGCTGAGTGGACTGACAAGCATTAATGGGAAACAAAAATATACTTTAATGTCATTTCTATTGAAACTTGTACGTCATGGCCATGTATTTAAATATTTTTGCAATCACATATTTGCATTGATGTATATTTAAAATATATTAACTTTAAATGTGACATCAAATTAGGGTCCGGGTTAGTAGAATAAGATCACATGTAGTCGCAAAGTGACTTATAGCATCAAAATAAAGAGTTAGCAGATATTAAGCAGACAGTCTACTAATACTGAGAGTTAGTTGACATGTAGATGCAAAGTTACTTATAGTCAGTAGAATGTCTAAAGTGGACTATCAAAATAAAGTGTTATTGCATAATGGTTGCATATCTTATCTTTGGAAACACACTGTGTGTTCTCTGACAAGCATCATTCACATCTGGTCTGTACAGAGCAAGAGTCTACTCTACTGTGTTACATGGTTGCTTGCATGCTAAATAAAGTCTACTAAAGCACCAAATAGTACAGAAAAACAATCCCTTCTCGATGGACTTGAGGTGCAACAGAAAGTTTTCTCCCTCCACATACAGGACCCATATGTGTAGCGCACAAAAGCCGTTTAGAGCTCGTGTCTGGTGTAACTGCCTGCACCTGCGCTGAACACATGTGGGCGTCTGCGCGTGTCTATGTGTGTTACACGGCACACCTGGAAACCAGAGGCCGGACTGCTGTTACAACAATCATGCAATAAATTCCACCTTATATGCGACAATATGGCACTGACTCACTAAACATAAGTCGGTGCATGTGATTGGATCGTACAAAACAATGACAGAGGAAAAAAATGACGTCATGTAGTCAAAGTAATTTTAGTCCGTTTTCTTATTGGAAATTACATCATTTGGTCACGTCTTGCTAGATATTTGCTGTCATGAAAATTATGGAAAAACAGACATAACTACGCAATGAAAAAAGCCAACAACAGCCTGTCAGCTTTGAGGTAACGCTTAACATCATAACGTCAGGCACCGATTAGGTTATAACCGTGCATGACCACAGCGTGGAAGAAGTGGAGACATTCGTTCTCTATGGGAGAGGACAGCAGTGACAGCATCAAAAAATTGCTAAATTCTTAGCAATTCCAGCAAATGATGGCCAAATCACTGGTGTTGCTGGAGTTTAATCTAGTTTTCAAATGCGGTTTAGTGTGGCGAGGCCAAGAAAAAGGGTATTAAAATAACAAACTGATTTTCCTTGCGAACAAGAAGGATACTCTTTTAAACAGAGTGCTTATAATAGAAATAATATACTTTAATATTATATATTTAAAGGGATAGTTCACCCCTAACAATGAAAATTCTGTCATCATTTACTCAACCTCATGTTGTTACAAACTCATAATCGCGTCTTGGATTAAACCGTTCGATTTCTTATAGGATTTCTCTATCAACTCATCAAAGGCATGTTGTAAATAAACGTGTTTGATAGGGGTGTAACGATATATCGTGTCACAATATATCGCAATAAAAAAATGTAGCAATATGTATCGTATTGTTCACCCAAAATTAAAATGTATGTGTGAGAAGAAATTCAAGTTTACAGAGTTTTAGTGTCAGTACTGCATTAAACTACGATATAATGTTGAATATAATGTATAATAATGCAATTGGGGAATATTTGTGGGTCCTGATAATGCCAAATGTCTGATGTTACCAGTAAAAACTGGCTTACATTATTTTAAATATATCGAGTTAGTGACAGAGAGCAAACATGTTAGTCTAAAATAATTCAGTATTTTCAGCTTCAGAATCATGAATATTGTCATTCTGGTGTCTCTATTGTCCTGTGCTTTGGGTTTCAGCACCAACTCCAGGTTTTTTTCAGCACCAAATTTAGCATTTGAATCAACAGTACATTTTTTGTTAACCTTTTATCATGTGTCTTGGATTATCGCAATAATATCGTATCGTGAGTTCAGTATCGTCATCATATGTATCGAATCGTGACATGAGGGTATCGTTACACCCCTAGTCTTTTCCATCAATCAGCAGATATATTAGGGATCCGCTGATAGACGCTCCCGAGTGAATCTGTGCAAGCGCTGCTGAAGCGTTGATCACTGTAGCCAATCACAGACATGTATATTAAGTGCGTGAACACAATGACCAATCAGAGGTGTTTAAGAATCCGCTCAACAGCGCTCATAAGGCTAGAGGGCAATGCTGGTATCATCTTTTTTTTTTTTTTAAATCTCAGTACCGACTTGGTATCGAACACTACTTTGAAAAATGGTTAAAATATACTAATGTACTGACTGGGAAACTAAAACATACTTTGATGTAAGTTCTGATTACTATTGTATGTCATGTATTTAAATATACGCTTAATGGTCCAAAACAAAGTGTATTAAAGTAACAACCCTTTCTTTAAAAAAAAACTACGTTTGCATTATTCCAACTGTTTTCATGCATGTCTGATGACTTTAGATGAAAGTATCAGGTAAGAAGTCAGAGTAACGGCTCCAGACGAGGTTTCAGTCTGACTAACAGCTGTCGCAGTCCAACGGTTTCTGCATGCGGTGGCTTGGATGACAGTTCAAGAGTGTGTTTTGAGGTTACCGTCTCACACAGGCTCGTTCGCTGGTTTAGTCTTGACTAAACTGTGCCTCGCCCATGACTAAAGAAACAACCGAGAAACGGCATCTCTGGATTCAACTGGCATGTTTCAGCCTCATAAAAAACTCTCTAAACACACTGGGCCGTCGGATTAAATAAAACACCGAACATCAGAGCGTTCGCAGCGCTCGGCCCTCACATGCATCACCTCCGAGGAAAAGTTCAAGAGGTCATTTCTTTCCAGTTGACAATGTTTATGATGGTGCAACATACTCAGGCGAAGCTGGAGGCTTTTAGTGAGTGTCTCCAGCAACAAACATCAGCAAATCCCATCAAACCCGACCCGGTCCGATCCCACTCGCGCTCCCCGAGGGGCCCTGAGGCTTGGGAAAAGGACTGAGCCCTTGCGCCCTTGTACCCTTGTGGCCTTGTGTCCCGCTTGGGGAGGTGTCAACTGACAGTTGGTGCCACTGCTGTATCCACTCCAACACACACACACACATATACATACAGATGGTGCATGTCGCCACTTTTTCCAGCATTTTAAAAAGCAGGGAGGCTGATGTCAAACACTGGGAGGAATGTACTCATTTTGAATAAACATTAAAAAAAAAAATGTCCAGGACAAAAAATCCAGAGCATGCAGTCACCTCCCCCATCTAACGTCACACACACACACACACACACACACACACACACTGAGTGTGGCAGAGAAAACATTGTTCTCTGGGGGATGACAGGGACATTGACCCCCAAAGAGATGCTTTTACCAGATGCCTCACAGTTTCCTCCTCCTCAGAAACTGAAGTGTGTGTTTGCGCGCACATGCACGTTGCACAGTTGCACACACAACGCCAAACAGTCCTCAACTTTATATTGTGTCAAGAGTGTATTGACCTCGTTCTGAGCCGTGCAGCGGCGTCAAACTCGCAGCACAATTCACTTCTCAAATATGAATAGACTTTTACAGTGAAACGGGATTTTCAATGAGATAAAGTGTTGGACGGAGTGATTTTATCGATCAGGAATCGACTGGACCGATAGAGAGATATTTGTGATGTCAGATGAAAAGGAAAGTCATTTTAAAAGTAGAGCAAGTACATAATAAGACCTCTTTTTAAATTTGGAAATTACATGATCGATGAATTGTGCGTTACAGAAGAAGATAAAATAATAATAATAATACAAATAAATTAAATATTTCATATCTTAAATAATTTAAATAATTAATTTAAATATTTGTTTTATTAATTATTATTAAATAATAAAAAAATATATATATAATTTAACACATACACACACATACAAACATATATATACTGTATATACACACACACACACACATAGAACCGGTCAAAAGTTAGGAAACCTTACTATTTTTTATGTTTTTGAAAGAAGTCTCTTATAATCAAGCCTGAATTTATTTCATCAAAAATGCAGAGAAAAAAACAGTAATATTGTGAAATATTATTACAATTTAAAATATCTGAATATAATTTAAAATACAATTTATATCTGTGATTCAAAGCAGATTTTTCAGCATCATTACTCCAATCTTCAGAGTCACATGATCCTTCAGAAATCATTGTAATATGATGATTTGAACTCAGTTATTTTCAATGTTGGAAACAGTTGTGCTGCTTAATATTTCTCTGAAACCTGTGATGCTTTTTTCAGGATACACTTATGAATCAAATGTTTTTAAAAAAACAGCATTTATTCAAAATAAAAAAATATTTTCTAACAATATAAATCTTTACTATTACTTTTTCTTTCTTTTTTTTATCAATTTAACACATCCTTGCTGACTAAAAGTATTAATATTGTTCAAAAAAAAAAAAAAAAAAATGACTGACCCCAAACTTTTGAATGGTAGTGAATATTGTAACAAAATATTTAAAAACATTGAAAAATAGAAATATTTACAAACTTTTGACCGGTACTGTATACTGTTTACCTCATAATCCAAGACAGGTAAATCGTACACAAAGTATAAAATATTAAATGATGTGAAGATTACTGTCCAAACATCATTGGTTAATAATTTTCAGAAAATATATGGTAAGAGTTGCCCTTGTTCCCCTTTATATCCTGCATGCACACACTCATCCCAGCAGGTCTCTCACCGCTCTGGCAGTATTCGGGTCCATTGGGCACCTCCTGCAGGGTGATGTGATGGCCGTACAGCGGTCTGGGTGGAGCTGGGTGGAAAACTGCAGGAGACTGTGTGTGTGGGACCAGAGAGACTGCCATCCCGCCACTCGTCCTCTACAGAGACAAAACAGAGGCACAAACTACTGCAAACAATAAAGCTGCGATGCTCATTTTTACTGGGAAAGCCACAGAGATGCTCGGTTAATTCTGCAGAAATTCAAGCACAGAATCGTGATGGAAATATATATTGAACTACTTTTTTTGTGTGTCAACAGTGTCAGAAATAGGGGCACAGTAGGAGTCCATTTCTGTCCCCCAAGGTACAATCTACACTAACGTACCTCATAGGGCTTATTATTGGACCTCAAGGTACATATTTGTACCTTTTTGGGGGTTAAAAAGCATTAAAAGGTACATATATGTACCGTTTCTTTTAAAGGTTAAGGTACAATATTGTACCCTTGAGGGTACAGCCCTAGTGACAACCCATTGTACCCCTAAAGGTACAATTATGTACTTTATTTTCTGAGAGTGAAGGCTCTCTTGTCTTTCAAGGGGTTTCATTCATGACCGATTGCCACCGGTGATCAGCAAAAGATTTTTACATATGAAATTCCCTGTGTGGCCTGAGACAGATTGGGTTTCTGTTGAGGCAAAGCGCTTGAGAAGCATTTTCGCTCGTTTGATCTCGGTGGGACTCTGACGTCAGGCCAGGAGAAGGGGAAGTCAGACACTCAAAGAAGAGACAAAAAGAAAGAGACGCACTAGAGAACTGCTGAGTCAACCGGTTCCTTATTGGGGTCATACCACATTTTGTTTAGTTTTGGATTTTCCTGAAGTCCTCTTATAATGTTAGTGAAGTTTTTCTTCTTTCTAAGAAACATTTGCATATGTAAATGTAGGCTTTAGGGTTTTCTGTCAGCTCCAATATCGTGTTCAAACGCCCTTTTCTTCAATAACAGGCTCTTTGCGTGTAACAATCTGTGCTGGCGCATCAACAGTTAAAGTCAGATTGTAATGATTTCATTCTCCTAAAACAAAGTCAACCAGATTTCTATCATTTTGTATGTTTTCATAGTACGTCAAGCTCTTTTATCTCAGAGGAAAGTTTGATTTCTCATGATATACTCAAAACAAAACAAATGGCTGATTATTTATGAGTCTAAACTAAAACATCAATCAATGTTTTCTCTTTTACAGAAAGTATGCTGATCAAGGATCAACTCTGGCCTTTAATACACCAATAAAGAAGCCAGTAAACGTGGAGAAGCTGATTGTTGATTCATGTATTATCCACTAAAACATCCAGCCAACCTCGAACAGTTGTTCATCTGCGGGATGTTTTCTGAATACGGACTATTCTAAGGGAAAATACCTCATACAAATCAATTTGTAACATAAAGGTCCATTGAAATAGTCGAATCAACTTCCTTTGGCCTAAAGCACATGCCATCACATGTAATTGTGTAGAAGATTGTGAGTGTACAGTAAATACTCATTGTCCTTGGGTTGTTGACAGTCTCAGTCAACTTCTTGAAAAGAATGTTTAAGATTGACGAAACAATGCGGTTTTTGTGGCCAAAGCATAACTTTTGTGCATTCTTGTTCACTCTGCTTTAGAAAACTGATATGCAATCTAGAGCCACACGCATGACTCGAAAATGATGTCCCATTTTCAGTGGGGTTTTGATTCATGTTGTGAGCTGCTGGGTACAGGAACAGGTTAACTGGTATCAGCATATCTAAAGCATCTTTGTGGTGAATAAATCAGCATTAATGCAGGGCAAGCGCATACGCCTGCTCTAGATTTATCTGTCTGTAATGTTATCTGTCTGCAAATAAGAGAGGTTTCCATTCCAAAGAAGCTGCGAGCTCTCTTTGATATGATTTATCAAGACCAAAGTGTTCAGCATGACTGGTTGCGGTGCAAATAGTAATTTGACGTGTGTCCTGCCACAGATGCCATGGCTAGTTCATTTAGAGCATCTGTGTGTAACTGTACAATTAAAGGGGTGGTTGATTATGATTTGACTTTTCTAACTTTAGTTAGTGTGTAATGTTGCTGTTTGAGCATAAACAACATCTGCAAAGTTACGACGCTCAAAGTTCAAAGCAACGGGAGATATTTGCTTTTAAATAAATCGTTTTTTAAGGACTACAACAAATGGCTGGTAGAGACTACACGGGCTAGTGACATCACTAACCCTAAAATTTACATAAACCCCGCCCCCGGAACACAATTAATAGATTATCAAGACAGAATATGCTAATCAATCACTAGAAGATAACTACACACAAGCATGTCTCTGTGAGATAAAAGGACACAAGCTGTTGAAGCTCCGCCCTCTGTGCCGGGAGCAGCAGCTCATTTGCATTTAAAGGGACAGACACAAAAACTGTGCGTTTTTGCTTGCCCTCAAAAAGTGAAAATTTTAACATGCTATATAAAAATATCTGTGGGGTATTTTGAGCTAAAACTTCACATACACACTCTGGGGACATCAAAGACTTATTTCACATCTTGTGAAAAGGGTATTGTACAACCACTTTAAAGATACAGCATGTGTCCAGTCATTTAAAGCTCAATGATGAGTGATTTTTCCCCCCAAATCTTACACTTTGTTCAGTGCAAGAAATCACAATAATCTGAGAATGAAGTAACACTTTATTTCAAGGTGACGTAGCTACACTGTACTCAGAAAAGTACTGAGTAATATTAATTAACTACATGTACTTACTATAGAGTTAAAGTTACAGAGTTTAACTGGGTTAGTTACTTGTAAATATGCATAATGTGTAACCATATCACCTTAAATTAAAGTGTTAAAGAGACTGGAGTTTTAAAAGTATTGCAGCATACTGAAAATCATCTAAAGTCATACGATAGACCAACATTTAAGACATATTCATTAATAATCGTGTCCTTTTAAATGCAGCGACCGGATCATTAACGCAATTTTGAATTAGTCATTTGAACCAGTTTTGAGAACTGGATAAAAAAAACTTAAAAAAAAAATGTAAAAAGAAAGAAAAGAATGATTCGTTCAGCTACTTTTCATGACGTCAAGATTTTCAATGAATAACCACAAAGATTTCAATCTTTTCATCACACGAAACTGTTGAAGATTTGGATGAGTCACAAATCAGACGTGCCACTTCTGTGATTCTTTAATGCTGCTTTTCTGGTCATTTTTGGAGCTTGACAAACCCAGTCCACATTTACCTAAAATAAGTTCATTTTCATGTGAACTATATCTAAATCTTCAAGCATAAGAGATGCATAAAAGTGCTCCTGTATACTGAAGAATGTAAAGACAAGAATAAAGAGAAAGTATGTCCACTATTATAAAGCTCTTCAACAGATGAGAGATGAGTGAGGTGCCAGAATCCGCTGGTCTCTGAGTCTCCAGCGCTGTGTTTAGTGAGTGGAAGCGTCTACAGCCTGACTGACTGCTCATCTGATAAAGCTGCTGTTCAGGCAAGACTGAGGTTATCAGCCAAGTCCTGCTTTATAGAGCTGTGCTCGGTGGGGGATTGGCGGGGGGCTGGAGGGGATCATGGTTGGGTGTCTGAGAGTCCACCGCTGGAGTCGCGGGGACTGGAGACGAGAAGTCGAGAGCGGAGAGAGATATAGATGATGGTTGAGGGAGAGACGGAGGAAGCCGGGAGGACGGCTGGAGGATTTATGAGGAACAGGAGGGATACAAAGGGCAATGCCAGCCCTGCCCCCATTGACATGGCTAAATCAGGGAGCCAAGATAATGCAAGTTGTAGAAAGAGAAAACTAGGGATGGGAATCGGAAAGAATTTGGTGATTGTGGTTCCGATTCCATAATGATTCAGATTATTTTACAGATCCATTAACTGTTCATTGGCATAAATAGTTTGGTACTCAAAACTTTTCACAGTTTTTTTTAGAGGCAGCATGAACACAATCTAATAACTTTGCGTTAACAATACTGAACTAATAAAATGCATAAGGCTATGTTCACACTTAGCGTCTTTTTTCAAACTGCCAGCGTCTGTTCTACATTATAACCCTATGGAGTAAACCGTTTTTTCAAAAAAGTCCTGAGCGCTTTTTTAGACGCCACCGCCGGCGTCTTTTTCTGCAGCTCAGAGCGTCTTTTTAAGTTGAAAAAAGTTCAACTTTTCTGAAAAGAACGCCCTACGTCAAGCGCCTTTTTGACAGCTGACCAATGACAAGCGAGTAGCGAGACCTGTCATTTCCATAACAACAAGAACAACTGTCTGTCGTGCACCCACAAACGTCTTTGTGAACCGACATTCTCCTCCCCGGTAACTTCAAAAGCCAACGCAAGAGCCAACTTTCTCTTTCTCGACATTTTTTGCATCACACAGCACTAGGCTACTGTTGCAGCTGTTGTTATAGCAACAAAAGACGCGCTCGGCTGCTATTTGTAACCGAACGCTGCCAGCGTTTTTTTTTTTGCTAAAAAAACGCCGTTGTCAACTTTTTCTTGTCAAAAAAGACGCTAAGTGTGAACATAGCATAAGTCAGCTTAAAAAAACACACAATGCAAGTCGCTTTGAATAAGTCTACCAAATGCATGAAATGCATCTTTAATGACACATTGTCACATAAACAACCAGTAACTACACTAATTTAGATCTTAGTTAGTTGGGACGTGTTTGACTCACTAAAAAGAACTGACTTTTAAGAGTCATACTGGTTGTGCTGTATGTTTTTTATTTCGCTAAAAGAACCATTTCATACGAATCACTACAGGGGTTGAGCTTTACGTTTTTCGATTAATTTAAAAGAACCGACTCATAAAAGTCATTTGTTCGTGAATCGGACTGCACTGGTTGCTCTGTCTGTTTGGCCCAGTCCCAAATACACACTTCATATGCGCTTACAGCCTTGTGGACTTACAATGGCCGATGCGTACGCATGATCATGAAGTCTGCCAGACCGTTGGATGTCCCATTTGTCATTTTAAGTTTCAGAAGGGTGCTCGCCTGCGCCTCCTTAAGTTGCATTAAAAAAAGCAACATTTTGAACAAAACGCAGAGAAAATAAAGATTAAGATTCAGAACGATGATCAAAACACAGATGGAGTAGACCGAGTCCATCAACTCCCCCAAAGCTTCACAGTCCGATAGCTCTTCCCGGGTCGACATTTAATTTTGTTTGTGCTGTTTAATGTTTGATGGTCGTGTTATTTTACATGTTCGTAAGCAATCTTCTATCACTTGTTTCTGCGTCTTCTTCGCCTGTTTTTTGATCCAGAGATTGAGTACTCTTTCTGAAGATGTGTAATAGCGCCCCCTACCGTATAACAGTGAAAACACGGATTGCCGGAAATTTCTGTCAATGGCAGGGAAGCGTCATATGCCTCACTAATAAGAAGAACCTCATAAGATTCATTTGAAAATCGGACTGCAAGGGTTGAGCTGTCTGTTTCGCGCTGTAGATGCAGTAGTGCTGGAAACTCTGTTGGAGTAGCCTATTATACTACGGTGTTGGTGTGAGAAAGGAACTTCATTCAGACTTAAAAGAACTGACTCATTTGAATCGGAATTGAATCGGATTGTGGCAGCATTGATGTATTGATTTTAGTATAATGTGTTCCATCCGTTTCAGTGAAAGAATGCACATGCAAGTGAAAGAAACGCTATTTATTTCCGATTTGTATTATTATTATTTATTTATTGATTAATTGATTTTTGCACGCTTTTTGGATAAAGTTCACAATCCCGAAGGTAACTCATTATTTGTACATTATTTGCTTTGCAACCCAAAGAACCTGAATGCAAATGTGACACGTCTGAACTGAAGAGTGGATTTCGTGATGAAGTGGATTTTTGTAGAATGCTCTTGTACGACCCTCAAGACAAATTAAGTGTGTCGTGTTAACAGACACTTCAGCAGAAACGGTAACGCCAGGCAATCTTGTTCTTTTAGACTGTAGTGATAATGACACAAACAATATGTGTCTGTCTTCCTCAGGTTCTTCATGAGCGAGAGAGGGGTGGAGGGGATGTTCAGAGGGGAGAGGAGATCAGAGAATGTCTTTTCTTCTTCGCCGCATGTAAATGAATGAACCGGGAGGGAAGCCCCCTCCGCATAGCCTTTGACCACAGAGGGAGACAAGCGTCTCGATTTCAAAAGCCACGAGGCCACCTGAGCAGATTAGCTGAACGCTGAGTCGCTGTGGATTAGCATGCGACCCTTTCCGGCTCAAAGACTAACAGCCCTGTCTGTGCATACTGATGGCTGAATGTCCTCCCTGAATCTTTATTAGACACCTTTGATTCTGCACTCACCTGCGCAGAATCCCAATATGCCCCGTCTGACTCCTCGCCAGGACTGTTAAAATGTTCCCTTTTTACAAGCGCCCAACAAACTACCTTGACCCCACTGACCCCTAGACGGGGTGGATGGGGGTTAAAGGGAGGTAAATGTTTTTCCCTTTAAGCATTCCCATACTAATTCTTCTTGCACCTTGTGTATTGTGCATTTATTTAAATGTTGTCATCGAGAAAAGCCTGTAGCGCTCGAGCCACACGCAGCGGTCAAACAATGTTCAGCGTTCAGGGGCAGATTTGGTGTCACCCCAGGGTTCACATTCATTTAACACCTTTGCTGTTCACCTGTCTGCTGCTTTAGCATCTGCTCTGGTAAATGCATATGAAAGCCATGGATGCAAGAAACGTGAAGTGACAGGGATAGAATATTACTCTAGTGACATAATGTTTAGCTCAATCGACAGCATTTGTGGCATTGATTACACAAAAAAAATTTGTCCGTCCCTCTTTTTCAACAAACAAAAATCAAGATTACAAATATGCAGTTAAAATGGAAGTGAATGGTGCCAATTTTTGGATGATTTAATTAATACCTACACATAGGCTACACTAAGGGGCTGTTTACACAACACCGTTTTCAACTAAAAATGTAAAAAATTTTATGCCTTTTGGCCTTTCATTTACATGATAATGGCGTTTTGGGTGCCTGAAAACGCGAACTTTTGAAAATGGTTTCCGTGTAAACAACAAAAACACGAATCTCTGAAGATCTCTATAGTGTTTCAATCGCCATCTAATGGCCTGGCAGCAGAATTCAGAGTTTTTAGTCTTTTTCGCAGATCCATGTGAATGGGGATCATTTTGACAATGAGAAACTGTACGTTCGTCTGTACGCGGAAAACTCAAAAGAAAAGCTTCTCCTATTTAAGCATGTCATTGTTGTGTAAACGTACCCTAACTCTGCGAAGTCGACTCAAATATAATTTGATTTATTAACATAAAGACAACTCATGCAATAACAACGATCACAAATGAAACAGTGTCCAATGCACCAACATGACTGTGAGGAAAAGAGGAACTTAAATACACAAGGTGACGAACTTAATTACAAACAGGTGTGCTTGTTAAATGAGTATCCATGACAACTGGTAGTGGCGGGAAAACTAGAACAAAGGAAAGAGGATAACTGAAGAGAAACAGTCCTTGAAAATGAAATTAATACTTACTAAATGTATTATTAGAGCAGTAAAACTATTTAAATTATATTTGTTTACTTATTATATTTTCTACAGTTTCAAGGTTTAAAATTGCTCGTCATTTTATCCAAAAATAAGTCATTGAGTTAATTTATTGTGGCCATACTATTGAAGTATCTTAATGCGTGTGAATTGCCCCCTTTCACTTCCGTTGTAAGTGCATCACTATAAACTAAAGAAAAAGAGGAACGAGTGGAAATGAATGTTTGTATTAACCAACACTATGCCACGAATTCTGATGACTTGATACATTCGATTAACTGGAACTGAATCATGCAAACAGATTCTGGGTTTATGTTTGCTGTAACGCAGAGTCAAGCAATCCTTCAAACAGAGGTGTGTGTTCACTTGCTTCTTACACATGGCTGGTGGTGGGCAGCTCAGGCCAAACAGGGGTGATTTATGGAGAAAGGTTGAGGGGTCTTACCATTACACCCAGACAGTCAGGCGGGTGAAGAGCCTGACAGGAGGAAACTGGATCCAAGTAGTAACTCATTCTACGAGCTGGAGCTGCAGTGATGGAGGCCTGCGGACAAGACACACACATGACCACACGAGAGGGCACGGACCTCAATCCATCAGACACTGTTTATCCAAGAGACAAGCCTCCGCCAGGCGTGCGGTTAACCTGGATCAGTAATAACCTGCCACTCAAACATATAAATGACACGAGGCGACCCGAACGTAGCAGAAGGGCGGGAACTGATGGTGAAGCGATAAAGCGTTAATCTATTGCAATGTTATGTTGCTTAAGCAACCGGACTGGGTGGCGATCAGATGAATCGAAGCAAAGTCATCATGCGTTTTATATTTACATGACAGCAAAAGAAAACACTAAGTGATTGTGCAATTGTTTAGTGACTCTGTCCATTTTAAAATAATAATAATAAAATTAAATAAAAATTGGATATCAAACATATATACATATTTAAATTTTAAAATAATTAAACATATACATGAATATAAACAGTTATGAGTAAATATTTACTCAAATACACAGATGTTTTGAAAACAGAATACATCTTGTTCATCGCCAAGCAGGTTATCAGATGATAATATCAAAACAGCCAGATATGGAAGGATTAATTGGTTTCAATAGTAGTAATAAATAATAATAGTAACTAGTGTTGCCAACTACTTTCAATGGCAAGTATCTTCTCAAAAAAGTCGTTAACTGTCGCTAGATGACGTAATGCGCCAACTCTCTGCACTTTGCATTTGTTTTCTCTCCTAATCTGTGCTCACATACTGTATTTTACTCTAATATAGGGTATATCCAAATGTTCAATAAAGCTGTTCTCATATACATATTTCTGTCAGACAATGGAAGGAGTATGATATGTGATCTGGCTACAGATCAGTCAAAAAAGTCGCTTTTTTATCATGGCAAAGTCGCTAAATTGTAGAGCAATGCTACAGATTGACCTCTTCAGAGACAGTCCAGTGCCTGGTGTGTGTCTCTTCTTCCCCCTCCCCTCTCATGCTGTCAGTGTCCTCTTACTGCCACCCCGTTATCACTGTTTTACTAGAGTAACTGGGCATTAGCAGGAGCGGGAGCTGGAGCCCAGCTGTGAGGATTCAGTTTCTGGAGGGAGTTCATGATGCACACATGGACAACAACTGAAGATTCACCTAAAACGGCAGTGTGTGTGTGTGTGTGTGTGTGTGTGTGTGTGTGTGTGTGTGTGTGTGTGTGTGTGTGTGTGTGTGTGTGTGTGTGTGTGTGTGTGTGTGTGTGTGTGTGTGTAAGAGAGAGAGTGAACATCTTGAAGTGCTTAGAGAGTGTGGCAACTGATGTGACTCTCAGTCAAAGGTTGAGCTGACTGTCACAGATTGATCTTCCTGAGGTTACCACAACAGTCTCTTATTTAATGTCACTATTCAAAATAGCAAATATAGAACAGAATTTAACTTTAATTTTTAATATTGTCTGTGCTTTTCTGTGTAAGTAGCCTACAAACTATGCAAATTCTTTTTATATCTATTTCATGTCATTTTAATAACATCTTAAACATACAGAATACAGAATGTAAAATCGAAAAACATCTTTCCCCTTTTCTTCATAAAGTTTACAAAGACAAATATTAGACTTCAAAAGTTGTAAAACGTTCAAAAATAAACTTTTCTCAGATGAAAAGACTGTTATTATTATCAAAACGTCACATTCAGATTCCTCACAGTGTGTCAGTTTTGAGCTTTGTGAAAAACGGCGCGATTCATCCTGATCCAAAAAGCAAGTTGAGAGCGAAGCGCACGAGAGCCTGATGGTTTTACGCGCTCAGAGACTGTACTATAAACCCCGTTTACTACAGCAAAACATCAGTAGAGGAATGAAAGCAGACTTTTGTCTTACCGTTCTTCGGTGGATTCGCTGAAGGCTGTCTGCGGTGGGCTGTCAGATCGGTGTGTACCTGGATCGTCTTTGGAGAGGAAGGATAAAGCGCACTTGCTGGAGTCCCACCCTCTCCAATCACTGTCTGCGCTCCTCTCCAAAAACATTCAGGACTTTACCACATCAAACAAGTGTCCAGCGATTGATGTGGGGAGCGAGACTGTAGATGGGAACAATGCTTATGGAAATATTGACTTTAGATTTATTTATTTTCTTCCGTTTTTTTTCTTTCTTTCTTTAAATCACATTGTCGTTGACAAAATTGTCATATTCAGATTCACCACAATAAATGACATTAATGAACGTTTAAATAGATTTGTTTGAGTCAATTGCCTAAAAAGTATATATATATATACAGTATATATATATATATATATATATATATTACACCTTATTTTAAGGAAATGTAGTTACATACTCAAATAAGTACTGAGTAATATTTATTAACTATACACAGAGTAACGGTTATGGTTTGGTTTATGGTTAGTTACTTGTAATTATATATAATTTACTGTTATTACTATAGTATGTACATGTTGTAACGTGCAACTACATCACCTTAAAATTAAGTTAGCAAAAGTTCTAATATTTTTCTAGAAGATACTTTTGACAAAGTGTAGAAACAACTTAGTCACATTTTACTTGCACTGTAAAAATTTATTTGACAAATAAGTTATGACAACATTACATTGCTTTAACTTTTATAAATGTATAAGTTATCCAAGATTCAACTTATTAAAAACAATTCAGTTGAAATTACAAACATCCAAGTTAATTGTACTAACAAATTAAAGGCAGCAACTGTTTTGGTTTTACAGACATGATATGAGCTGTTAGTGTTTATTAGTTATTCACACAAGCTCTTCCTGGGCTTGACGGTGTAACAAAGGTTCAAGAGGAAGTGGAGCGAATGAGTTTTCCCAGTTCGTACGCCAGTGGCTGACGGTGTCCAACAGCCCGCGCTGTGACGGCGTGGAGGAAAATGTCCATATAGAGAGGAAAAGGAAGAGAGAGACGGCCGGGGGTCACAATGAGTGGATTTCCTCCGGTCGGTCATGTCTGTCCAGCAGGTTGAGGGCAGGGAGAGGTTTAGGGAGCGGTTTTGTTTGGACGCACTGTCCAAGGTCCCTCTTTATGCTGCTGGTGGGAGGAAGCCAGTTTCAGGCCGAGCAATGATGTGCTGCTGAGTGAGGATGAGTTCTGGAGAGGAGAAAAGAGGCTATTTATCGTGCCTGGTTCCTAAATACAGCTGCGTTACTTTGAACAGATGAGCAAAAACTGATGAGGCCTGGGTGGCCGTGACCTGTGTGCGTGTGTGTGTTTGTATATTCATGTGTGTATTGGAGAGAGACTCCACCTGTGTGTGACAGAATACAGTGCGAGAGAAAGCGTGGATTGTCCTCTTTATGATCTGATCTGGCCTTGTTTGAAACAACAGCTTATTTACTCAGAAGTGACAGTTGTGTAAGCACATCTGTCTGTTTGTTATGTGCTTGAATAAAGAGTGATGTTAGCATCATTAAGATACTATTATAGTTTTATTAATAGCTTGAATTTGTTTGTCATTTTCCATTTTCATTAAGTATTAGTAAATGTGTTGTGTGATTTTTGTCCTTCTTTTCTCTCTGTATGGTTTTTATTAACGTTTTATTTCAGTTTGAGTTTTACTTATTTCAGTAAAGTTGAACTAGTTCATCAGGACAAACTTTTATGTTGGCTTATGTTTTATAAAAGTCCTAATTATGTTGTTAGCATGTCTTAGCTTGTGTCTTGCATTATTCTGCATTTTGCTATCATGTTTTGACCCTAACCCAAACACATTGATAGTGTTTTAGCATGTTGCTAGCATGTTGCTAGCATGTTGCTAGCATGTTGCTAGCATGTTTTAGCATATTGCTAGCAGGAATTAACATGTTGTTGTTGGCTAGCATGAATTAGCATGTTGCTAACATAAATTAGCACATTATTTTGCTTGATTTAACATGTTATTAGCATGTTGCTAACGTGAAATAACATATTGTTAGTTTGATTTTGCATGCTTCTTGCATGTCTTAACACGTTGCTAACATTATTAAGCAAGTTGCTAGTATGTTTTAGCACAATTCTAGCATGTCCAATGCTAGTTTCTAGGCTCTGCTAGAGATATATACTTGGTGGATGAAGCTTAAAGACATACTTCACTGATTATTAGCATTAAGCTTTGCATCAGTAGAAACCCGGTAGTATTTTCGAATGACCGTGCTTCCCTCCCTCATGTCCCCCTGAGACGAGAGATTTCTGTATTGTGTGTCTGGAAAAAAAATTAAGATGACGCAAAAATCGTCATTTAGCGTCATCGGAGGCTTTTTTGTCCAGAGGCGAGAGACTACAGCCAGTAGGAGGAGCTCGTTCTGCATGTTTTCAACCCGCCCATAGTGAGTGGGATCTCACGATAAAATGGCGTCTTTTCAGTTTCAAGTCAAGTTGTATCATTATCATGAAATATCCCTATTAAGTTTTCACCCCCTCAGTGAAAGTAGATGAGATTTTTCTTAGTTTTGACCCGTCTGTTTAGATCCGATCAGTTAGAAAAGTCTGACTGTCTGACCTGAGTTTGGTGGTTGTAGCTTTAAAGCTCTAGGAGGAGACTAAATTTAGACTAAAATTAGGCGCTGTTTACACGATACCAATTGTGAAACATTTTATGCGTTTTGTCCCTTCATTTACTCGACAACGCGTTTTGGGGGCCTGAAAACACAAACTTTTGAAAACAGGTTTATAAAGAGCAAGATTTTGAAAACTATAACATTATCATCTCCAAATTAGTGAAAACGGTGATGTCATGCGCATGTGTGTTACATTCAGTCTATAGTCGTGTAGTTTATTTTTAAAGTGACTACACCACCTACTGGCCTGGCAGCAGAATACATCGGTTTTAGTCGTTTTCGCGGATCTAAGCTAACATTGTTGTCTGTACACGAAAAATGAAAATGAAAAAGTTTTCTGTTTTTAGTACATCGTTGTTGTATAATTACCCTTTGTCTCAGAAGAAGAAGAAGAAGCAGAAGAAGAATGTGTTAAAGGGGTGGTATAATGCCCTTTTCACAAGATGTAAAATAAGTCTCTGATGTCCCCAGAGTGTGTATGTGAAGTTTTAGCTCAAAATACCCCACAGATATTTGTATATAGCATGTTCAAATTGTCACTTTTTGAGGGTGAGCAAAAACGCACCGTTTTGTGTCCGTCCCTTTAAATGCAAATGAGCTGCTACTCCCGGCACAGAGGGCGGAGCTTCAAGAGCTTGCACTCACACAGACATGCACTGAAAATTTCAAAAACATTTAGCCTTTTACGTTCAAACCGGAGTCAGACAATGATGGAGAGACTCTAGAAGAAGTGACAACATGTAGAAGCAACAGGACATTTCTGAATAGTTAGTTGATGAATTTATGTAGCTTATGTGTAGTTATATTCTAGTCATTGATTAGCATATTCTGTCTTGATAATCTATAAATCGTGCTCCGGGGGCGGGGTTTATGTAAATTTTAGGGTTGGTGATGTCACTAACCCGGGAGGAATGTTGCCGTTTGTTGTAGTCCTTAAAAAGCAATTTCTTTAAAAGCAAATATCTCCCTTTGCTTTGAACTTTGAGTGTTGTAACTTTGCAGATGTTGTTTATGCTCAAACAGCAACATTACACACTAACTATTGTGTAATGTTGTATGTTTCACAATCCCCAGGGCTCCCTTGTAAAAGAGATTTGAATATCTCAATGGGACATCACCTGGTAAAATAAAGGGTAAATAAAAAAAATAAATAAATAAATAAATAAAGTTAGAAAAGTCAAATCATAATCAACCACCCCTTTAAATAGGATTTCAGTATGTTGGCTTGACAAAATAATAGCTAAAATAAAATAAAATAACTAAAAATTGTAATACTTTATTTTATTTCAGTTGACAAAAAAAAAAAAAAAAAAAAAAATGTTTTTTATGGTTTTAGTTAACTGGTGAATACACAGCATAATTTTAATAAAATCATTTTCCAGACAATAATTTTTTTCCACCAGCAAACTCAAACAGCCCACGAGTGTGCTGAGTTTTTATCAGCGGGCCATTCGCATCTCGTCTGAAACACCTTGCGGATGAGTGATAAGACCTCCACGGCTGCCCCACGCGCTCATTTGTTTGAATTAGAAAGTGCGTGGTCAAAGATCTTCCTTGAAAGTAAATCTGGAGGTGCTTTCAAGTCCAAGGTGAGAAGCGTGAAGAAGTGGCATGTCTCGGGGGGGAGATCACTCTGAAGCTGCGGGGCAGAGCAATCCCAGAGGGCCGAGGAAGGGGCAACACATCAGGGGCAAAAGGGTAGATGCGTGACTGATGGCCATGTGCTGAGAGACAGCAGAATAGATGCACCCCTTCTGATGAGCCAAATTGAATAAAAGGCAGTGAATGTGATCCAGATCTTCCTCATGTGCCCACAATACTGTTTCAATTAACATGATGAGTGCTTCAAAAGATCTGCACACGACCCAGCTCTCCAAGCCTCACGCCTTCCTTATCACTCCATACCTTTCATCCAGCCTCCTCTCTTTCCCTCCGCACTATCTCCTCTGTTTGGGGGACGCTTTTGGTATATTTAAGGGAAATGTGTTATTGTTTAAAGTTACATTTGGCAGAATTTCTGAATTTGTGATCGTTCACTCCCTGACTTATTAACTTCCTCTTTATGACAAATTTATACAAAGTTTTAAAATCAGGAAACATTTATTTTTCATGAGACATTTTCAGACATTTCTTTGATGACTTAAGATAAAGAATGTGCTCCCAATCATTACTGTCATGTTAAGCATTTTAGAGAAAAAGCATTAAAAAAAAATTTTTTTTGTAAAAATAACACATTTTATTTTTGATCTGAGACATTCATATTAATAATTGTTTTTATTTTTATTTTTTATTTTTTTATAATTTTTTATTTTAAAGTTAATTGACTGCTAGCTACAAGCTTAAATGTTTTTTCAAGCTTTCAAGTAATCAGATGAGGCACTAATTTAAATCCATCTTACAGGATGGATGGATGGATGGATGGATGGATGGATGGATGGATAGAGGATGGATGGATGGATGGATTTTCCATAGATATACTGTATACATAGATCTATAGATAGTACCATGGAAATCATTTCAGGAAATTGTTAAGGCAGTTTTTTGGGGGGGTTTTTCATGCCTTTATCACTTTCCCGTTCCGTTGTTGCCATTCTCACGCTCTCTCTGTACGTCTCTCGCTCTCGCTCTCGCTCTCTTTCTCTCTCCAGGTCACGCTATACATTAAACAGAGCACTTTTCCCTCGCCACCAGCCCTAAACGTTCATCACTCTCTGCGTCTGACTGCTTTACTGCTCATGTCCGTTCTGCTGTCGTCACGGAGCGTGCAAGTGCAAAGCTCTGTGTAAAACCAAATCTCACAGATCTGAAACCGTCCTGCACATTCAATCGCTCAGGAATCACCCCTCACACACACTGAACTGTTGCATAATTGGATTGCAAAGTCTTCCGGAGGCAAAAGGAATATGATGTCAATTGAATAGTTGCTGTTAGACCTTATAAAATAATAAATCACAACAACATCAGTGCTTTATTATCTATCAGAGTCTGTCTATCAATCCTTACTGGGGATTCATAAACATTTTGCTTGCACAGTTTTAGTTTAGACAGGTGATATTAATGAGCTTTTGTTACGGTCATCCCGATTACTGCAGGTTTCTTCTAGCGATTTGAGGAGGGAAAGAGCGAGAGAAAGTCCTCCCACTCATCTCTCGCAGGAGATCTCTTGGTCCTTTGATTCACTGCCCGGATCTTTCCCTAAAGAAACTGCCCTACAGATGTTGCTCCAGCGACTACAAAGAAGGAGGACTTTATGAAGACAGAGTCTATTTTAGGCCACCGTGTTTCCGAGAGGTACGGGCCTGATATCTTTTCTGCTGAAGCCTTGTTTTTATTTCTTGGTGAGGTATTTTTAGATAAAAGCCATGGATATGATGACAAAAGCGAGCGCATAATTCTTCATGACAGTATCGACTCTTGATCACCCAAACCCAAGTATAGAACATTAAACAAAAAAGCTCTACAACTGGAGCTCGTGGGAATAAAAATAAATGCTGGTACTGTAAAGACATCGCATGCTTGGACCAAATGTGGACATATTATTTTGATGGTCCATTTTAGACATTCTACTAAATATGAGAGTTAGTTGACATGTAGTTGCAAAGTTACTTTAGTTATTAGAATGTCTAAAGTGGACCATCGAAATAAAGTGTTACTGGATCATTTACTAATGCTGACCGGGAGATTTCTCAAAGATGAATGCAGAAGCCCCGTTCTTAAGGAGTAGCTTTAGCCCTTGATATTATCTTTAATTAAGTCACCAATCATTTGTGCGAGGCCTGCTAAGTCATACAAACATCCCCAGTATTTGATGCCTTGGAAAATGTAGCTTTCTCCAGATGTTCAAGTTTCTCTAAGGTTCTAGCAACACAAAGGCCAGGCTAGGACTTCTGCCCTTCCACCGGGCTTCGCTGGGCCTCATAACCTCCGATACGCTCCCTGGTCGGGACACTTGTGCCGGAACTCATTCTGAGGAGCTTTGTTTGTCCGAGGCAATCTGGGAGCAGGGAGTGTCGCTCGGCCGCTGTTGACCACAATCGGATACAGTTTTGCTCAATGGAGGTGTGAACCTTGGCCAACAGTGAGAAAAGGACTCAAGAACCCTGCATGGACTGAGTACAGTGTTAAGAAGACACATGTTGCTGTATTACATAAACCAATTGATTTCCCTTAAAGGGATAGTTCCCCCAAAAATGAAAATTAGCCCATGATTTACTTGCCCTCAAGTCATCCTAGGTCTTATATGACATTCTTCTTTCAGACAAATACAATCGGAGTTATATTAAAACATGTCCTGGCTCTTCCAAGCTGTATAATGGCAGTGAATGGACATTTCTGTTTTGCAGTCCATAAAAGTGCATCTATCCATCATAAAAGTGCATCTATCCATGATACAAGTGCATCTTATCCATCATAAAAGTGCATCTATCCATGATAAAAGTGCATCTTATCCATCATAAAAGTGCATCTATCCATGATACAAGTGCATCTATCCATCATAAAAGTGCATCTATCCATCATAAAAGTGTGTCTATCCATGATACAAGGGCATCTATCCATCATAAGAGTGCATCTATCCATCATAAATGGGCATCTATCCATCATAAAAGGGCATCTATCCATCATAAAAGGGCATCTATCCATGATAGAAGTGCATCTTATCCATCATAAAAGTGCATCTATCCATCATAAAAGGGCATCTATCCAGTGATAGAAGTGCATCTTATCCATCATAAAAGTGCATCTATCCATGATACAAGTGCATCTTATCCATCATAAAAGTGCATCTATCCATGATAAAAGTGCATCGTATCCATCATAAAAGTGCATCTATCCATGATAAAAGGGCATCTATCCATCATATAGTGCATCTATCCATCATAAAAGTGCATCTATCCATGATAAAAGTGCATCTATCCATCATAAAAGTGCATCTATCCATCATAAAAGTGTGTCTATCCATGATAAAAGGGCATCTATCCATCATAAGAGTGCATCTATCCATCATAAATGGGAATCTATCCATCATAAATGGGCATCTATCCATCATAAAAGGGCATCTATCCATCATAAAAGGGCATCTATCCATGATAGAAGTGCATCTTATCCATCATAAAAGTGCATCTATCCATCATAAAAGTGCATCTATCCATGATAAAAGTGCATTTATCCATGATAAAAGTGCATCTTATCCATCATAAGAGTGCATCTATCCATGATAAAAGTGCATCTATCCATCATAAAAGTGCATCTATCCATCATAAAAGTGCATCTATCCATCATAAAAGTGCATCTATCCATGATAAGAGGACATTTATCCATCATAAAAGTGCATCTATCCATCATAAAAGTGCATCTATCCATGATAAGAGTGCATCTATCCATCATAAAAGTGCATCTATCCATGATAAGAGTGCATCTATCCATCATAAAAGTGCATCTATCCATCATAAAAGTGCATCTATCCATGATAAAAGGGCATTTATCCATGATAAAAGTGCATCAATCCATCATAAAAGTGCATCTATTATCATAAAAGTGCATCCATCCATCATAAAAGTGCATCTATCATCATAAAAGTGCATCAATCCATCATAAAAGTGCGTCTATTCATCATAAAAGTGCATCTATCCATCATAAAAGTGCATCTATCCATGATAAAAGTACATTTATCCATCATAAAAGTGCATCTATCCATCATAAAAGTGCATCTATCCATGATAAGAGTGCATCTATCCATCATAAAAGTGCATCTATCCATCATAAAAGTGCATCTCTCCATGATAAAAGTGCATCTCTCCATGATAAAAGTGCATCAATCCATCATAAAAGTGCATCTATTATCATAAAAGTGCATCCATCCATCATAAAAGGGCATCTATCCATGATAGAAGTGCATCTTATCCATCATAAAAGTGCATCTATCCATCATAAAAGTGCATCTATCCATGATAAAAGTGCATTTATCCATGATAAAAGTGCATCTTATCCATCATAAGAGTGCATCTATCCATGATAAAAGTGCATCTATCCATCATAAAAGTGCATCTATCCATCATAAAAGTGCATCTATCCATCATAAAAGTGCATCTATCCATGATAAGAGGACATTTATCCATCATAAAAGTGCATCTATCCATCATAAAAGTGCATCTATCCATGATAAGAGTGCATCTATCCATCATAAAAGTGCATCTATCCATGATAAGAGTGCATCTATCCATCATAAAAGTGCATCTATCCATCATAAAAGTGCATCTATCCATGATAAAAGGGCATTTATCCATGATAAAAGTGCATCAATCCATCATAAAAGTGCATCTATTATCATAAAAGTGCATCCATCCATCATAAAAGTGCATCTATCATCATAAAAGTGCATCAATCCATCATAAAAGTGCGTCTATTCATCATAAAAGTGCATCTATCCATCATAAAAGTGCATCTATCCATCATAAAAGTGCATCTATCCCATCATAAAAGTGCATCTATCCATCATAAAGTGCATCTATCCATCATAAAAGTGCATCTATCCATCATAAAGTGCATCTATCCATGATAAAAGTACATTTATCCATCATAAAAGTGCATCTATCCATCATAAAAGTGCATCTATCCATGATAAGAGTGCATCTATCCATCATAAAAGTGCATCTATCCATCATAAAAGTGCATCTCTCCATGATAAAAGGGCATTTATCCATGATAAAAGTGCATCAATCCATCATAAAAGTGCATCTATTATCATAAAAGTGCATCCATCCATCATAAAAGTGCATCTATCATCATAAAAGTGCATCAATCCATCATAAAAGTGCATCTATTCATCATAAAAGTGCATCTATCCATCATAAAAGTGCATCTATCCATCATAAAAGTGCATCTATTCATCATAAAAGTGCATCTATCCATCATAAAAGTGCATCTATCCATCATAAAAGTGCATCTATCCATCATAAAAGTGCATCTATCCATCATAAAGTGCATCTATCCATCATAAAAGTGCATCTATCCATCATAAAGTGCATCTATCCATCATAAAAGTGCATCTATCCATCATAAAGTGCATCTATCCATGATAAAAGTGCATCTATCCATGATAAAAGGGCATTTATCCATGATAAAAGTGCATCAATCCATCATAAAAGTGCATCTATCCATCATAAAAGTGCATCTATCCATGATAAAAGTACATTTATCCATCATAAAAGTGCATCTATCCATCATAAAAGTGCATCTATCCATGATAAGAGGACATTTATCCATCATAAAAGTGCATCTATCCATGATGAGAGTGCATCTATCCATCATAAAAGTGCATCTATCCATGATAAAAGGGCATTTATCCATGATAAAAGTGCATCAATCCATCATAAAAGTGCATCTATTATCATAAAAGTGCATCCATCCATCATAAAAGTGCATCTATCATCATAAAAGTGCATCAATCCATCATAAAAGTGCATCTATTCATCATAAAAGTGCATCTATCCATCATAAAAGTGCATCTATCCATCATAAAAGTGCATCTATCCCATCATAAAAGTGCATCTATCCATCATAAAGTGCATCTATCCATCATAAAAGTGCATCTATCCATCATAAAGTGCATCTATCCATGATAAAAGTGCATATATCCATCATAAAAGTGCATCTATCCATCATAAAAGTGCATCTATCCATCATAAAGTGCATCTATCCATCATAAAAGTGCATATATCCATCATAAAAGTGCATCTATCCATCATAAAAGTGCTCCACACAGCTCTGGTGTGTCTCTCTTAGCAGAGAGAGAGTGTAAAAAAAACGAATTATTCAAACTGAGTATATCAAACCAAATAAATCTTCTCTTAGGTCTGCTATTGCAGGTGTTTCACCTCAGAGTGTGTCTTTATGGAGATGGATCACAGCACAGTTTAATGTGTGCCAGTGGAGCAGATTGTCTGTTTGGAAAGGAAGAAAAGAAGACTAAAAATAAGAGCAATCCAACGATGGAGCAAAAATTAATTCTCAGTCTTGATAAGACACTGGGATCAGTCCAAAACAAACAAGCCTCCACATCCAACAGCACAGAACTTCTCTTCATTAGTGCTCAAATCTGACATTTAAAGCACGCACACACACACACACACACACACACACACACACACACACACACACACACACACACACACACACATACATACTGCAATTAGGAGGGAAAAGTTGTGTGGATCACAGTTTTCCTCTGTTACTCCTCTTTTCACAAGAAAAAGTGCCAAACACAGATTAATATTAGTGCACCCCTGTGTGTGTTTGTGTGGCTTTTGGGAGAAATGGCCTTAAAATGGCCTGTTCTGTGTGTGTACTGATGGGCCATGGTAAGAGTTGAGTGACTCCAGCTGTCATGGTCTCTGTTTATAGCACAGCTTTCACGGCAAATTAGAAAACCACCAAAAGGATAAGGGATAAACTGTTCCAAAACTTACAACTGATTTAGACTGATTTTTAACCAATCACTCAGCTTCATATCAATTCTGAATATCACAATTGGCATAAGCTATACATTTATAATATATAAAAAAAAATATATATATATATATATATATATATATATATTTTTTTTTTTTTTTTTTTTTTGGAAACTTACCATAATTACGAGATTTGTGCTTGTAAAAAGCGTTCACGTACTCGACTTAGAGCTCCAACTCTCATCTCGTTATTATGTTAATTCCGTCATAACGTGAATGAGCCATTAGTTCCGGTCCTCAAATCTGATTGGTCGAGCAGCATTGTTCCAAAAGTCCAACAGCAATGGGACTTTTCACGGTTTGTATCACTCCGCTTGTCTGGTTTGTTCCAGACAGACTGTACTGTTGTTCGTGAACATGAAAAAAATAATGATAGCCAAGCTGTATGATCAGAATTCAGAATTTTCAGTAAAAATTACTTTAAAATTCAGCTCCGAATTACAGTTATTTTGAGCCCTGTCACTTACAGTAAAAGGTACAGTTTTCAAAAGAAATAGGCTGTAGGGATTATGACTGATGATTAAATTAGGGGCAAGGATATTTGTGACTCCTTCTGCATGTTATTGTTACGCCAGTAGGTGGCGAAAGTTTACTGACTTCATAAGTGAATCGCTGAGTCATTCATTCAAACGATTCATTCAGGAAGGAAACAAGTGGCTTACAGTAATAAGAGTGAGTCTTTGAATCATTCAACCGATTCATTCAAAAACACAGAATCATTCATAAACAAAACACCACTACTGTATGTTTCTGCCTAAGTCATACGGCCTAAGTCGTCGTTGGTGAAGTTTGAAGATTTGGAAAGCCTACATCTTTTGAACTAATAATAGCAGATCTTGCAATAAAGAAGTTCCATACAAACACAACAGTGTCCGGACACTAATTGTTTACATATAGTCCATTTATCTGTTGTATAGCAATATCCACTCACACAAGAGTGCGTTATGATCATATATCAGCATATATAATGAGTTAATGAGGCTATAACATTTTTAAATAATAATCCTGTGGGCTGTTTACACAACACCGTTTTCAACTAAAAACGTAAAAGTTGTTATGTGTTTTGGGTGCCGGAAAACACAAACTTTGAAGACGGGTTTCAAAGTGGTGTCAGTGTAAACAACAAAAACGCGAATCTCTGAAGACGACGACATCATGCACATGCGTATTACGTGTTCAACCTATAGTGTTTCATCGCCATCTAAAGGCCTGGCAGCAGAATACAGCGTTTTTAGTCTTTTGGGATCGTTTTGTCAGTGGAGTCTTCTGTACACTGAAAACTCAAAGGAAAAACTTCTCCGTTTTAAGCATATCGTTATCGTGTAAACGCACCCTTAGGCCCAAACCTGGTCCCATATCTGTGATGTTCAATGTCCATTTAGTACATCCATCAAAACAGTTCCCACAATGGCTTTCAGGTGTTCCAGCTTATGTAAGGATGTAAGCAGAGTGTCATAACCTGCAGACCATCTTGAGCCTGTATTTGCTGTTTCCGGGTGGAAATTGATGGCTGACCGTTGGGAGATGGAGAAGATCTGGGTTCAGCTGAAGGGTTTAGATTACAGACACATAAATAATCAGCCCTCGTTCCCATCAAACTTCACTCTAAAATGGAACAACTCCCGGATTCTCACAACACACACACACACACACACACACACACACACACACACACACACACACACACACACACACACACACACACACACACACACACACACTAATGCTAGTGTGCGTATTATCTACAGCCAACCAGACGACAGTATGACCACATACACACAACAAGACTACACCAACCACAAAACAATAGGAGTATTTTTAGACGTGGTTTAAGGAAGTAGCGTCTATCCTGTAGTCTGATATTCAGTGAGGAAATGGATTGAGCTCTACTTCTTTCTCTCCCCCTCTCTTTTTTCTTTGCTGGTGATTAAAACCCTTCTTTGCTCTTATCAGCAGTCTAGTGAATGTGGTTTGTTCCTGTCCTATATTTAATCTGAGCTCAAATCAGCGTCCCCATGCAAGCCTCTCGTCCCAAAGACTCCTTCACCTCTGCCCACGTTATCTGCCTCCGTCTGTCTGCGTACGCTCACTTATTTTAAACTTATAAGATCAATTTACATGATAACTGAGGAAGATTGCAGCAGGGACGTCATAGGGTTTTTAGTAAACTGTAACTAAATCTGACGGCCAGTGATCGCCATGTATTTTTGTTTAGCTGTGACATTTTGTTAATCATTTTTCTTTGCGTTCCATAAGAAAAAAAGTTACCAAACAATATGAGTGAGTGACCAGTGAGTGAATATTTAAAATCAGTTTGAGCAAGATTGATACTAGCAGACACATTGTATTGCAGATCCATGAAGTTCTGTGGATCTATACTGTAACACACAGATGTAAGGATGAAGATACAGGTGTTTGTGTGCGGGATGTGTGTCAGTGTGTGCATGTGATTGTGTGGGTGCAGAGCGCTTGTGTTCGTCTTTGCCTCTAGACGTATTTTTGTGAAGTTTGCTGTACATGTCTGTGTGTTTGTGCTTATGAGTTCCACTCCCTCAATTACAGATGTTGACAAGTGTGAGTCAGAGCTTGTGAAAAACACAGCAAGGAACTAAACATAACAGTGTCAAACTAATGACATTTATTGGTAATTTTTTTTATATTTTTTTTATTTTTTTTTATGAATGTCACAATATATATATATATATATATGCAACTCTGATCCAATTAATTACTATACTAAACATATATATATATATATATATATATATATATGTGTGTGTGTGTGTGTGTGTGTGTGTGTGTGTGTGTGTGTGTGTGTGTGTGTGTGTGTGTGTGTGTGTGTGTGTGTGTGTGTGTGTGTGTGTGTTTAGTAATTAATTGGATCAGAGTTGCAACAAATTCACAAAACACAATTTTTGGATAATATATAGTCAACAACAATCTCACATTTTCAGTCATGATTTAATATTTTTTTATTCTATTTTAGAAAAGCAAATATTTGTGTTCTATGTGTATAATATATAGACACTGATGGTTATGTATATATTTTTTGGTCTCTTCCATAGCTCAACTCTGCCCTCTATCAGTCCATAGAAATTATTACAGTACTTTATGTATTCTGAAGTCTCTCTCTGGGTGTGTGTGTGTGTGTGTGTGTGTGTGTGTGTGTGTGTGTGTGTGTGTGTGTGTGTGTGTGTGTGTGTGTGTGTGTGTGTGTGTGTGTGTGTGTGTGTGTGTGTGTGTGTGTGTGTGTGTGTGTGTGTGTGTGTGTGTGTGTGTGTGTGTGTGTGTGTGTTTGGCACATAACCACAGAAAATGTGCTGTCTCTTTAAGGATGAGGAAGAATGCTGTGGTTTTTGCCAGGGCGTTTAGAGCAGTGCCCCTGCAGTCAGTCACACATGCACCGTTTTTAGGCTAACTCCCTGTCTCTCCTTTGGGAAGTTTGCTTTCCAACTCCATCCTTTGAGACAGGCATCCCATGTCATGTTGTGCATCTGATCATTTATTCTTTAGGTAATTCTCTAACTAAATAATCAGCAAACCCCCTCACTTATCAGGCAAACGTAACATTTGTGCGTGGCTTGGTCTGTTTCCCAGTTTCATTCGTTTGTTTGTTGCCCCAGGGAACATGGGAGAAGGAGGGGTTCACTTTGTGCCTCCCAAAAAGGCCTGTCTGTGCATACAAACATATTAGGCTTTAAAGTGACTTGCAAAATGATAGTAGATGATTGAAATGAAGGCTGAAAGTCTAGCAGCTGAGATATGGACCATTGTAAGCAGTTGCAGTGTCCGGATGAGTCCTTTCCTGCATCCCTGACATTGCTGATTAAGTACATTTACTTAATATAGAATGTGAGTGGAAAGTTTCATTGAATGTCCTTGTAATTGCTATGTCCTCTTATTCACATTTGATTAGTGACTTAAATGGTGCCCAATTTTAAATATTTTTTACTCATTTTATGTCAGACTTTCTTTGCACAATTATGTCTCATGGTTCTCGCTTTCTTGCCTCAAAACTAGCTCAAAGAACCCCCTAGTGGTGAAGAACCACCACAGCATGTTTCAGTGAGACAAGGGATCAATAGTATCCTGCTTTATTGGATCCAGATTTGAGCGTCGGAGGCACAGATGAATGAGTTTTGTAGTCTGGTGAGCGGCTCACGTGGAGTTCAGGCTGTCAGACACGTCTGGTGGGGGTTTTGGGGAGCAGAGGGGGGCCCGAGAGCAAATGCCTGAGAAAAAGAGCATGGCACGGTAAACCTGAGAGTCCTGTCCCACTTCCCCAGGAACAACACGCTCTCTCACAGACCCGGGCTGTGGACAGAAATGAGAGGTGACAGCGTATTCATTTCAGTTGCTGCTTTCTTTAAGGGCCCGCTAAAAGCCTGTTGAATGATGAGTGGTCAGAGGATTTATTGAGGAGAGATGACTTTAAATTTTCTTAGACGAGGTGTGCAGTCATATGCCTTGACTTGCTGTTTTCCACCAAGGTATTTTTTTTTCATCCACATGGCCCTGGCGAGTATTAAATGGTAATATTAATACCTGGTGTTTCATAGAAGGCGGATGAATTAAATAAGAACCGATATAATTAATAGCTGTGATTTGGTGCTAGGTCTGGGTAAAAATATTGGTTTCAGATGAATGCAATCGTCATTTGAACAAACCTTACCCTGAAAACCTTACAGCGCATCTCGTCCTGCTGAACTATGAACCTGTGTTCGCTAAGGAAGGGGTTCTCAAATATTTTTGGGGCCAGGGACAAGGACCCTCTCATAATTAAAACAGTGATAAATATGGGTGGGAGTATGCTTGACTCCTTGGCGTAAATGGTCCCCATCTGTAAATATGCACTTTTCAATAATACAGCATTTTTCGGAAAATAAGTTAAAAAAAATAAAATAAAAAAATACAGTTAAATAAAACATTCATAAAAACATATATAACAAACATTATGAACACATTATAAACATGTATTTTATTTTATAATAAACATAAATAGCCTGGTAGTGGCATTCAGCCTAAACTAATTTATTTAAAGCGAAACTGAAATTGGTGTTGGGCTCCTCTCTTATTCAGCAAAAGTCCAAAATTTCCATATCCGCATGTACTTGGATGCTAAAATATGATGTATTATGTAAACAAGGCTTTATACATCACTCTTATCCCAATATGCATGTAAAACAGCATACTTCACATGCGCAAAAAACGCTCTACAGTCATTTGAAAGTGATTGCAGTACCAGTTTTGGCCACAATCTTACATACTGTTCCTTTAAAATAGTACTCTGTCATGGTCATAGAGATAAGAGTAAGACAACATTCAAAACTGTACATTCAAAATAAAAACAAAATGTTTGCTTTTGTAAAATAATAAAACAAACAGGATGCTTTGTAATCTCCTACTCCATGTACTTCTTCTTGGAGCACGTCACAAAAATGAACCAAAACACAGGGAATATGTCTACAAAAACCTTTAAAGTTAGTGTTCGCTAAGGAAGGGGTTCTGAAATATTTTTGGGGCCAGGAACAAGGACCCTCTCATAATTAAAACAGTGATAAATATGGGTGGGAGTATGCTTGACTCCTTGGCGTAAATGGTCACCATCTGTAAATATGCACTTTTCAATAATACAGCATTTTTCGGAAAATAAGTAAAAAATAAATAAAATAAAATACAGTTAAATAAAACATTTCTAAAAACGTATATAACAAACATTATGAACACATTATAAACATGTATTTTATTTTATAATAAACATAAATAGCCTGATAGTGGCATTCAGCCTAAACTAATTTATTTAAAGCGAAACTGAAATTGGTGTTGGGCTCCTCTCTTATTCGGCAAAAGTCAAAAATTTCCATATTCACATGTACTTGGATGCTAAACTATTATTTATTATGTAAACAAGGCTTTATACATCACTCTTATCCCAATATGCATGTAAAACAGCATACTTCACGTGCGCAAAAATTGTTTGGAGTAACAGTGCAATGGTAGGACGGTCATGCCTGACTATTTAAACTGAGCCGAATAACTTTTCTCTATATTTAGATGACAGATTTTTGTTTAGTTTGATGAATAGGCTGTGATATCAATTTAGAGATGCTAACTGATATGTTATTTGTGCACGCTTGAGCTGCTAGCGCAATCACTTACATTTTTTCCGTATAGCAGCTGAAACAACTTAAAATAGTACTCCGTCGTTTATGGTCATACAGATAAGAGTAAGACAACATTCAAAACTGTACATTCAAAATAACATCAAAACGTTTGCATTTGTAAAATAAAGAAAACAAACAGGATGCTTTGTAATCTCGTAATTTCCATTGAAACAGGAAGCTAAGGCGGGACATATTGAATGGCTCCTCCCCCTTTGCAAATAGTGAATAGCGTTTAATTTCCCTCACAGACTGCAAGTCGTACTTGACAGCACCATAGAAGCGAATCCGAGCGCTGATGATTCAATAGTAGAGGTGTGAATACTAGCCATTTCATTCTTAACCAGCGTACAGTTGGAACACGGAATAAAACTCGAGCGTTTGAGCAACCGAACACACTTCTCCAGCCCATATTGCTCTGTGACGTGTGCCACGTGGTGTTTATAACATAGGGGGCGGCGCTTCAGATTCTAGAGAGCATTTGATTGGACAGAAGATGTAATGAGAAGCTGAAGTCGGCGCGGTGACGTTATACAAATCTGTGATCCATTTTAGTGGAAGTGAGAGACTGTAGTTTTGAATGCTTATATCTCCTAAATGCGAATTTTGGAACACACCAGCTTATTCATAACCTTAAGGCTAAAAGCTAAAAAAAAAAAAAAAAAAAAAAAAATTGATTTCAGGGGGCATTTAAGTGTCTATTTTTTGCTTATTTGACGTTAATGCATATAAGTCACTTTGGAATATAAGTCACAGCACTTTTTAGATGATAACAAACATCCACTTTCCGCTCATGCAGTCAACTTTCCGCGATACGGAGCAGAACTCGGAAACTGGAGTATATCCTATAGCCTACTTTCTACTGAACGCTCAGCTCGCACATGCGCCTTGCTTTATACATTGGGTAGTATGAATATGCTGAACATTTGCGTCTAAACTAAGTATATATAAGCCTATACAGTGGACTTAACTCACCCATGTGTCGTAAAACAGGACGATGCAATAAAAATAATGTGTACTATGAAATAAATCAAAGAAAAGCATTAATTTTGAGTTGTTACGCAAACTGCACGTAACACACAGTGCGAAGTGTATGATTAGAATACAAATGCAAATGGCTCTTATGAGATCGTTCTTTTTTAGTGAATCAGCGCGACCAGTCGAGACACATTCCCGAAAATAACGTCACTTATGAATTTAAATGAGTAGGTCAAAAAGGCAAATTACATGTTTAAATCTCTATGAAACACTATAGGCTACTATAAAATTTACACTTCTGAAATTTACCAGAAAGTCCTTATAGATGGCATGTTATGAATGTGATTAACTAAATTAGTTGTCTAACTTTATAGTTTGCTATTTTGGAGGTATACACTAAAATCATTCTGAATGAAAGACAACTTGAGGTCCGATTAAACCAGATGTGTGACATTAGTCCGAGGTCATCTATTTCTTCGTTTGGATGGAGGGAACAGTCGTGATGATTGGAGTCTTATTAGGAAGTTCAGCACTTTCACTGCCACTGGTAAGGTCTTACCTTTTTACAAATGCTCTCTTATAAACCAACCACAGCGGTTTAATTTCCCTTTGCAAATTCTAATGACACGCATGAGTGTTCTGCTGTTTGCATACAGATACATTTCCAGATCCAGTATCACCTGTCTGTGAAATTCATATTACAAACCATGAATCTGAAGAGTTCGAACTCAACACATGAAATCCATGCGAGGCTTCGTGAATAAGGACAGGAAAAAGCGGACAGCCTTCTCCAGGTGTTCATAACTACTTGTAGTTTTATGAGGGCTAAGGGAGTAGAGAATAAGATTAAGTCACACGATTTTGCAGAACTTCTTCCAATCTCCAGAGCTGAAATTACTGACATTTAAGTACGAATGAGTCTGATTGGAGTTTAGTAAAGCCCTTGGGTTTATCCTGTTGCGTGTGGGCCTTGACGGGGTTAGCGTGAAAAGAGTTGCCCTGCCTTCACTGGTGCCGGCATCTCATTTTCCCGTTCCCCCTGAGAACACAAAGAGATGTGGAAAATGAGCTATCTTCATCTCTTTTGCTCTCTTGCTTCTCCAGTTAAATAAATAAGACATTACGCTGGAGGACCCAGGCCTTCATTACTACATACTCGATGTAATCAGACACGTCTGTATGTTTCTGCATATTTCTAAATAGACATATATTAGAGAGGTCCCAGGAGGTGGAGTTGGACCTTTGAGATAAGTCTCGACTACAAACACCAGCCATGGGGGCTGATCATAGATGGGATGCAGGAATTCGGCTCTTCGTGAGAGACAGTCACATTTTTAACCGTTTTATGGAGACTGATCTGGTTCAAATATGCCCTTTTCTTGAGTGTAATCCTGATCCCCTTCAACTTTGTTTGGTTCTGAATAGTAATACCAAGTGATGCATAAAATATAAACTGTAATGTTCGAAAGCTGCCAGTTTTTTAAAGTAAAAAAATAAATAAATTGATTCTTCATGCATTCTTTTTCTATCAACACTTGAATGTGAGTAAGTTTCATAAAAAAAGCAACACTTTGAGCAAAAAGCTGATAAAAACACATTTTGTCAAAGACTATGTGCAGATCAGATTCAGAACGATGATCAGAAAACAGATGGAGTCGATCGAGTCCATCAACACCCTCAAAGCTTCACAGTCCTGAAGCTCATCCTGGGTCAACATTTCCTTCAGTAACATTAGGCAGTTTTGATTTATATGCTGTTTAATGTTGATGATCGTGTTATTTTACATATGCATCTGCTTACATATGATATCGCTTGTTTCTGCTTATTCTTCACATTTCTTTTGATCAGGAGATTCAGTACTCTTTCAGAAGATGTGTAATAGCGCCCCCTACCCTATAACAGTGAAAACACAGACAACCAGAAATTTCTGTAAATGGGAAAGAGTTCAAATGTAACACTAGGTTTGGGACATTTAGGTTATGTTTACATGACAATGATGTACTTAAAACGGAAAAGTTTTTCCTTTGCATTTTTGAAAAGTTTTGCGTACAGATGACAACTTTGTCAGAATGATCCCTGTACACACGGAAACGACGAAAATCGCTGTACTCTTCTGCCAGGCCAGTAGATGGCGATGTCACTTTGTAAAGAAACACTACGCGTCTATAGACTGAACACTTAATATGCATGAGCATGTTGTCACCGTTTTCATAAATTCACGTTTTTGTAATTTACATGATAACGATCAAGCGTAGCGGCAGGTCACGTTAGTAAAGCTCGCATCAGCTGATCCACGTCTACCAATAAGAATACGACGCCCATCACTGTATACATATATAAGCTCCTTCAGTATTACCAGCAGCTATCGCGTTTCTCAGGAGCTAATTAAATGGCGAAATTCGGCAGGCAAACCGCATCATCACACAAGGAATCGTACAATAGGGAATTTAGCGAGAGGATTTCGTTTCCCACAAGGATTTCACCTCAGATTCATTTAAGTTTGTGAACTTGAACATGAGATTCGCCGCACTGATCATAAGCTGCCTGATTTGAAAGTGACCTCAGTCTGCATCGCTGCTTATTGACACAGGACTCGACGTGGTTCACTCTCCATTCATCTCTGAAAGTCTTCACGAAGCTAAGCTAAGTTCCTTTTTAATGCGCATTGCTAAAAGCTAACGCGGTATTGGCAACATGCTTGTTGCTAATGCTATCCGTGTGGTTGGGCTTATCTAGTCGTTTTCATTAAAATGCTTTTTCTAGGCTTATGCGATCATATTGGCAATGTGTGTTACTTATCTGTTGTCACTGCTTGCTCTAAAAGCTGTTAGTTGCTATTGGGAGCATGTTTTTTTACTTTTAAAGGTTATTTAGCCCAGTCGTTATTTGCAACATAGCTGTGTTTTAGGCTTATATCTAGTGTCATTATCACATGCTGTGCTAAGCTTATCAGGTATCAGCAATATGCTGTCATTCAGCAACATTGCTATCAGTACTTTATGGTGGTTGCTAGCGCAAATGTTATCGAATAGATGCTTGTTACTTAGGTTTCTAAGTAACAATAACAATAACTTCATAGCACATACTGTCCGAAGCAACACGCTGTGGTAATCAAGTGTTGTTTTATAGGCTTATCTGGTTGCATTGGAAAAATGCTTGTTCTTTATTATATCTGATTATTGCAACATGCTGTGTTAAAGTTAGCACATGCTTGTGGCTAAAGCTATCTAGATTATCGGTAACATCCTTATGCAAAATACACAGTAGGTCCATTCACCGCAGAGGTCTGTTATTCACCACTAACAACATTGTAGATGGAATCAGTGCGAAGGGAGCAGAAATCATGTTCATGACTGAGGAAGCACACTGTATTCATAGCTTAGCTGCGCACTGCATCTGACTCAGAGCTACAGGGTTTATGCGTCGCCTGCCAAACTGCACTAGTTTTAATAATAGTCCTATGGTTATACAAACATGATGGTTGTATCAGATTGTGTTGTCGCTAGTCTGAGCTAGTGCTGCATGGTGTACTGTATGCTTCCCCAACCAAACTACACTAGTTTTAGCATTAGTTCCGTGATTATGCAACATGCTTGTTGTATCAGATTTTGCTGCCGCTAGGGATGTAAGCTTCCCCCAATAGATCCCATACAATTGTTAAATTGGCTATGTGTCCTTGCTTGCTCCAGCTGGGGTGATGCTTCCCCCCATAAGATTGGATCTGCAGTGCTCAACATATGACGCTAACATCAGGATGTATTAACCATTCTATCAGCCTCAGTCGGGTTCGAGGTAGTGTGTACATTTTTTAAAAAAAATAAATAAAAAAATATTGGTTTCTACAGAAATAAACTACAAGCAAGTATAACAAGTGTATGACATCATTGACAGGTGTCAGTGTTTGCAGTTTTTGCAAACCTACATATTTGTGCTTAAATATGTATCAGAATCACGCTTGTTGCATTAAACCGTCCAGCTGTATTAATGACATGTTGCTTAATTCTGCGTGAACTGGAAGTTTTCACCAACATTACTCAGTATTGTGACGTATTTCTAATGAAAAAGGATCATTGAAAAGGAAATCTCCATCTCTCATCTCTAGCTTACAAGCGTCACTCAAAAGAAACTGGATTTAGACTGCAGATATACAACCACAAGCAAGCATCTGATTAATTTTGATATCTCAGTTTTCACTTCTTCATTTCAGACGGCATGTCATTCATGGCAATATGCATGTTTACTGCTTAAGCACCTCGGGTATTGACAACATGCGTGTTGCCATGGCTGATGCGGGTATTGGCGACATCCTCATTTAGGTCATCCAGGTAAGGGCAACATACTTGTTGCTTAAGGCTTTCCGGTATTGTTGGTAACATGCTGTTGCTCAAGCTTTTCAGGTATTGGCAACATGCTTGTTGCCTTGGCTCACTCAGGTAACTGCAAAAGCAGTTGGGTTTGGGGGATATTTGGCATATGGTTTTGTTTTGGGGGGTTATTGCTGTTCTCCCTGCTATTATTCATGCTAGGCTGCATGGATGTGCAGGGAGTTCTCGCCCAGAATAGAACCATACCTCCAATCCAAACTGTATGCTAATTGTCAATCGTATTTGACGATAGTGGTCCTGACAGAAGTATAGTCTTCAAAAACTCGCTCTTTGAAACCCGTTTTCAAAAGTTTGCATTTTCAGGCCCCCAAAATGCAGTTGTTGTGTAAATAAATGACCAAAATACAGAAAAAGTTTTCAGTTTTTAGTTGAAAACGGTGTTGTGTAAACGGACCCTAAGTTTGTCAAGAGAGGACATATGCCATTTCTATTGAGAACAGTTGTTTGAATATCTTTGTATTTTCATTCCTTTAACATTTATATTCCTGTTCCTTATTGCTGATCTTAATATTTGTAGCTACAGTAACGGTTTTAAAGCAACAAGACAATGGAATGGAATGGAAAAAACAACCATTTTCTGAGAACTAACACTAGCAATGTTTATTGTTCTTTACTCCTGTCATAAGACATTTGGATGGAAGTGCGTCATCCAGCCATTGATGTGTTCATAATCCCGACATCTGTAAAATTCCAGGAGTTACTTAGACAGGATATATTGAGAAATAAAAAAATAATACTGCATATAGAGGTGAAGAAAATAAAACTTTTCTATGTTGGTTAAAGATTGCAAGAATTTAGCATTTTGCATGTTGTAAATGACAGTCAGATACTGCAAGTAAAGTGACGGTTGCCTTCAGATATGTTTCCCGTCTGGCTAAGGTGGCAATTTCCTGCTATTGTTCAAAAGAATGTATGTGATCTTACGAGAACGTGGCGTGCTATTCCAAATGCTGTTTATCTCAGAGTTTACGGGTCTACCTAAATCAGTCAGGTAAATTTAGACTCATGGGAAAAACTTCTTCTTTTTTTTTTTTTTTATACTATTTTATTATTAGTTAGTTAACAATCTAGTTTTGGGACCATGAGCTCAAACTAAATTATTACAAAAATCCTTTAGCAACAACACGTATAATCCTTATGCAGTATATTTTACATGGTGTAATAATTGTTTACAAAACCAAGCAATTTGTATGGTAACACTTTATTTTAAGGTGACATTACACGGTACTACATTTACTTACTATAGTAATAACAATAAATGATGCATAATTAACTAACCCTAAACCAAACCCTAACCCTATTGTAAGTAGCCTACATGTAGTAAATTAATATTACTTATACATACAATGTAACAACGTCCCCTTAAAATAAAGGGTAACACTTTATTTAGTGTCGGTGTTACATGTTACATGTACTTACCATAGTAATAACAGTAAATTTTGCATAATTAGATGCAACTAACCCTAAACCAAACCCTTACCCTATATTACCCAGTACTTAAATATATAATTACACTGTAACAATGACACCTTAAAATAAAGTGTAACCAAATAGTGTAACCACAAGCAACTCCACAATATGATTTGGCTACATATTAAGTGTTGTTAATTTGTAAACTACTCAGTAGCCTATATGCTGAAATCTAACTCTTGTAACGATGATGTGTCATCAAGCTTTCAAATCAACAGCTTTTAAAAACTGTCAGGCCTAATGTGAGAACTGCCCTCAGTTCAGATCAATGAGGGGTCTATATTAAGTGTTTGGTTCCCTGCTGATATTCAAACGTCACGCATCAGTAGATTTCCCCACTGTAAACCTGCCGCTGAGTTTTCTGGTGGAGGAAATGGAGTTAGTGAAGTGAACAGGGTCAACCTAACAGGAAAGAGACGCTTACGGGTGACGCGTGGATGGGACATGATCCTCACGAGACAGACGGGGATTCTGGGAGACATCGTTAAAAAAAGAATAAACTAAAACATCGCATTAGCCAAAACATACACGCTGTTTATTATTTTAAATATTTTTTTTGTTTTGTTTTGATTTTTTTTTTTAAAAATATCACGAAGCTCAAACATAAAAATGTATTTATGTATTTTTTATTATAAAGTTTTTGAAATGGTGTGAAATAAGCTACGGAGCCGCTAAAAGGACATTGTGGTGCATGGGGGAAATAAATATGAGATGGGAAAAATAATAAGTCAATGCTGTTGCGTTCTTTCACAAATTTCACAAAGCTCAAGTTTCTCGGGGAAAGCAAAACATTTGCGAGGGCATTGACAAATATTTTTTTTTCCCTCCATCTCATGTTTTTTCCTTCACTATGTCCCTTTAGGGGCTCCGTAACTGAATCAGCAAATGTATTGAATGAATGAAATTTGAAAACTTCGAATGTTTTTAAATGTTAATATAGGCCTAGTGTCTGCAGAAGATATTCGGATGTCCTCCAGTAAGCTTCACGCTTTCCCCCCTCTCTCTCTCTCTCCTTCTTCTCTTTTATGGTCTTGCGCTCATTTCAGTCAGATTTCCCTTATTTCACGGTTCAGTGGATGTGCAGGGGTGAGCTCGCGCTTTCTCATTGGTCAGCGAGCCGCCTCTCTCCCATCTCTCTTTCCCCATTCATACATCCCTCCTCTCCTCCTCAACATTACTCACACGTATCCATGACAATCACTTTCTCATAGACGGGACTAATTATTTAAGACTGGAAACGAGTTCAAAGTTACCGAGAGACAGAGTCCAGACAGGTGAGTTTGTACGCGGTGATTGAGGTTCAGAAAGCTGAGCTTGTGTTCTTTCTGTATTTAGTTTGACCCGCAGTAGTTCAGTCGCTCTGCAGTGGTCTTGAATAAAAACACATGCACGTGGAGCTACTTTTTATTTTGAATTCCTTGTGCATTTTGTTTTGTCGCTTCTTTGCTCTTTTCCAATGTGTTGACAGTCGAGAGAAAAGCTTTTTGATGGATAACAAGCACACGCTTTAAATGCAACACTAGACGCTCTTCGGGGGAGAGACGATGCAGTTACTTAACAGTCCTGTTGAGCCTCCAGTCACTTAATTGGCCACAGATGCGGAATTCTATGCTCTTTTACCGTTTAGAAATTGGATGCATTTGGGAAAGTTTATGAGGCGAGCCCAGCCCTCGCCCGCAGGAGCCCGGGGTCTGACGCTGCGAATATAAATCGAGCGAATTATAAGACTCCTGATTTATTCATTACGGTCAGTATGTTCAGGTATCGAAATGTCAACATCTCGTTTCTTATCGCGATGACAGGCAACTGACGAATGCATTTTAATTTCCATAATTAGCGTGTTGCATATTTCGTTTATTGTTGCATCATTTGAACTGTAAAATGTGTAAACCCGTGGCATTGATGCTTTATGCACAAATTGATTTCAAAGAAATGGTGTTTCAGTAGTCAAGTGTAAGCTATGAAATTACAACTAGAACTGAAAATACAAAAAAAAAAATTTTTTCGTAAATACAAAGTGACAACCTGCAGTCATAAATTTAAAATTACGGTTGATGAAGAAAGTCGCTTTGACGCTCTGAAAAACAGAAATACATTAATGACTTTAATAAGTTTAGTGGATTGAAACAGCTGATGAATGTACGCAATGAGTGAATATAAAATAATGACTGTTTTTTACACTGATGGTTCGGGAAAGTGACCTAACATGGTTATCAAGAAAGGCCTAAACAAAAAAAAAAGTTGTATTTATTATTATAGGCTACCGATGCAACTCAAAATCACCATTAAATAATTAAAGCCTCTAAAGAAAGATAAATACTCTTTTTAATTTTAAGGTTTGCGTTATTTCTCTTGTGTTCTGATATGGCCATCGGTTATTTTGATTGTGTTGCTGAACTGCTGAGGAATGTTGAATAATTCTAGTGCCAGTCTGCTCTGTAATTGCACGCCGAGGGAAAGGCAAAAGACACCGTCCCCGAGGTGCCCTTTCACCCGAGACTCTGTAAGCTACACTTATTAAAACGAAAAGTGTTTCAATGTGTGTCTGCTGTGGAAGTGAAGGGGCTGGGCCTATATACTACACTAATTGACTTATCTCATATAACACATATATAAACACTATCAAAAACGAAAGAAGAACGGGAAAGAAAAGAAAAAGCATGGTATAGATTAAACGGATACATTGTTTATATATTTATAACGATGCAAAAAAAAAATCATTATTATTATTAGCCTATTATTATTATTATTATTATTATTATTAATAATGATGGCTTCACTGCCACCTTAGCCAAAATAGCCTACTTCATGAAACAGAGGCCTGTTTAGTTAATAAAAAAAAAAAATGTTTTGAACCTCTGGAGGGATGAAAGGTAAAAGCTACAATTCTTAAAGGAATAAATGCAGCTCTGTTTCACTGTGCTCCAGTCTTGCCTCTCATAAGCTCATGAACCAGATCTGACCTCTCTGTTTAGATTGGCTGGATGTGGTTTTACGGGCTGGAAAGCAAGGTGCCCAAATATACACAATAACTGCTGCGTTGCAAATGATTTTACCATTTATACCCGATGCAGGTATACAGAAAATGCAGATGCATGAGTTTTATCTATGAAAACATCTCTGTAGTGGATGAAGAAATGTATTTCTTAGAATCTGAGACGCAAATCAATTTCGAGAGGAAATGGCTTAGCTAAAGGAAAAATATGCTTGTGGAGGAGAATTCGTTTAATTCAGAGAAATAAATGAAATATATTTGTGCAGATTTGTGAGAGATAGGAACTAATGAATGACTATAATGAATGAATTTCAGTAGACTAGAATCAAGTTAATTTTTAGACCTTAAGACAATTTTCTTGGCGTGGGGATCAGAATTAAGTCAGAATTAAGGCACAAATTGGCTTTTTGTCTAATTATTATTATTATTATTATTATTATAGACTTTTTGTATTTGTTCATTTGTTAGATTTGCACTGGACAAACTCTAGTTTCCTCTAAGATGACATGTGGACTTGTTTTTTGAAGGGGCCGTGAAGTGAACATCACACATTTCCGGGCTCTCTGTCCAATGAAAATGTTTCAGACCGTCCCCGACACTTCGTCTTACGTCAAGGTAAGACAACATCGTCACTACGAGCAGGTAATGTTGGAGGAAACACACTGGAACTTCTAAATTGCCCTTTTCCTCTTACAAGTTGCATGGTGATGATGACTGACGTAAAATGGTTTGTAAAAACGCAGATTCACCCCTCGTCATATTTGCCATAAAATTAACGTTTAGTTTGACGACTGGGTTCATTTGTTTACAACACATCTCTCTAACTTGATCTGAACATTGAATGAAGGGACAAGCCATGTGACCTTCAAAAATTTTACTTATATTGTACATTATTGCATTTGACATGGTGCCCTTTTTTCCTCTCTCTACATGCTTTTAAAGAATGTAAACATTGCAAATGGCAGACATCTGTTTTTGCATGAACTAGGTTCGACCAAGCAGGGAAGTTTCCATTTATTATTCAAACTCGAGCTGTTTAAGGAATCTCTGATGGGTTTGAGTCCACTGTATAAGCCACTGAACACATTCAGACTGACATTGATTATGCCACTTCTACTGAATTGCTCTCTTTCTGATACAAACATGGTTAAATACCGAAAGGTATTATCACTGTTCATTGTTTTAGAGGCTGAAATTGGCATATTTTGATGGTTATTTATGGCAAAGTGCCACAGCAATAACTTTAATGTATCAGAAGGCTTAGTGCACAGCATACAGACAGAGCCATGAAAATGAAGTATTGTGCCTGCTAAAGTCATTCATTATATCTTTACAATCAGCATACTTTCCAGAGCCGAGTTGTTATGTTATGGAGACTTATTGCCCCCCTGCATAAGGGAGCTTTTCATGCAGACGCTATAGTTTGTGTTCCTCCACAGAGGGCTGCGTTTCACAGTCCCACGAACAGTCCTCGATTTGTTTCGAGACATTAGCAGCGCAGGAATGTTGAGGGAAAACCTTCTCTTTGAAATCCAGCTTTCTCTCCACAGACTGAATAATAAATAGTACAGTGCATGGCAGTGGAGTTGGGCTGCGTACAAACAACAATTAAATGGAGCAAGAAAGAGTATTTGAGAAGATTATTATTATTATTTTATGTTTGTATTTTTTTCATTTTGCATTTATTCTTATTTTTTAACAAGTGAACAAGTGTCTGTGTTAAGACAGTCTTCTCACAAAACCAAAACTAAGTTTTTGTTTTGGTAAAAATTTACAAATATTTAACAAATGTGTTCCAGAAGTAACCCATTTCCTTAACATTTCCGGGTTTCTCAGAAGCGGAAGTCGTAGTTTGGGAAACTTCTATAGCGGTGAATGAGAGACTAAAAAGTGTTCCCATTTGCTCAAATAGCAAAATAAAAGAAATAGAGAGAGACTGAACACCCTCACAGCAGCATTAACTTATTTATTTATTTATTTTTGTCATTTGATGCAGCAAAGGTAATATAATACAAAGTAGGCCTAGTGTTATAAATGTAGGCTACATACTTAAAAAAAAAATAATAATAATATATATAAACTTTGCAGGATTTATGATTTATGACCGTTAAAACGCGTCATCACAGTCTGTGAAAAGGGTCAGCCAGTTAAACGCTCAGATTTGAATGTTGTTGCTGCTGGGCAGAATTTGAGCGGGAAATGGATTTACCTCAGCACGCCTCAAGAAAGGCAAGTTTCAGAGAAATATTCAGCCTCATTCAGGCGAAGCCATGGGTTAAGGTTTTTGTTTGGTTAAGGCCGGGCGAGACTGGAGCTTTCCAATAAAAATAAATCTCAAATTAATTATGGCCCGGGGCTGGAGGCCAGACAGTTTGGTGTTGTGTGCTGCAGTCTCTATTTTTTCGATGTGCGTGTCATTCTCAGCGCGTGAGAGGAAAATGGGCTCGTGACGGTCTCGAGCAACCTGAGAAGCACCACGCTATTACCGGTAATATGTGTCGAATATTTGTCTAAAAATCGTAAGATAGATAGATAGACAGATATGGTATATTGGCTACTTGTAGATCAACCTTTAGTTATGTAATTGTATGGTCGAAAGTCCGTTTACCACCAGAGGAAGCCTCTGGCCTCACTTGGTTAGTCTTACTCAGGCACTTCAGGGTTTTTCCAGTAGCGTTGGGCCACTGGCTTCCCACAGGTCGTGGTTGGGAGAAATGCCTGGCTGTCAAGCACAAGCGTCGAGCCAGATGTTCTGTGGCTCACTACATAAACCAACATGCATTTGTTTATTGGCCTTCCAAAATGTTTGTTACCGCTGGACTCATAATGACCTGGGCAAGTGCCACGCGGGAAAAGAGACTGATTTTTATTTTATTTTAGGTTTAATGATGCACCTCTTGGATATGTTTGCTCCATAAATAAAAATTAATTTATTTTGGACTTGTTATCATTACATCTTGAAAGTTGAAAACACACTGTATCTGGAAAGAACCATGGTTTAGATAAGCAGATGATGTCTAAATTGTGGATTTCTAGAGCACGATAAGACTGTCCTCATCAAACGATCTACAAAATGTTAGCTCACTACAAACGCGGTTCGTAACTTTGAATGAAACGACTGTGTTCGCTATTTATCTGATATATAGTTTAGCTTCGAGTAAAGAGACGTCTCATTTATAATAATCGAAATAGAGACCATAAAACATAATTATACTGTCATTAGTGACCCCTCTCCGCCAGATCTCCGTCTCGTCATGCGCTCAGAGATAATGGTGTTTTAATTAAAAGAATTGTGGAGTCTAAGCGGCCCCTCTAGGGAAACATATGTTTCAGCTATCAAGTCCCACGCTCTGTGAAAATGATGTCCACCCTTCCACTACAACGCGCATACACATGTCCAAAACCTGATATGATGATCCAAATCTGCATTACTCAACCATAATAGCCTGTAAGGTTAGTTCCGACTTAAACCAAATTAATCTCCTTCTGCTTTGTCAGATCCCTCTGCTTGTCTTATATCCCCCACTCAATCAAGAATGCAGAACACAGAAATTGATAAATATATGCCAACACCGTTTATTTGAATAAAAGAAAAATCAGGGTTGTTTTGTGCAGGAGAGAGGCACAGACTCGAAATGGTTAAACAAGGTGTCTCCGTTAATTACTGCGCAGGCCTCAGGCAGGAGAAGCCTTGACCCCTAGCAGGATCCAGATGTGGAGCTCTCGAGGGGGCCTCCCCGCCCCCCGACCCCCTCCCAGACCCCCATGTCGCAAACAGTGCAAGTCAGCCGGCGCAGACTCAGTCTCGCTCCCCGAGGCTTGGCCCTCTCGGTCAGGGGGTCTCAGGATCCGGGGGTCTGGCTGCGCGTCCAGAGTGTGCTCGGTAATACGTTATAAAAAAATAATAATACAAAAATAAATAAATCGTAGGGGTGGAGATCACTCGCATTTTTAGAGAATGGTATACAAAAAAAAACTAAAACAAAACAAAAAAACCCGCTGGGTTGTTTTAACATGTTTGGGTCACATGTGGACAACCCCATCCGTTGGCTTACTTTTTCTTTTCTTTTTTTCTCTTTTTTTGGTTGGTTGGTTTGATTTAAAAAAAAAAAAAAAGTAACCCAATGGTTGGTTTAAATGTTTTAATCTGTTAAACCCAACGGTTGGTTTATTTATTTATTTATTTAATTATTTTCCAAATTTAAACCCAACCGTTGGGTTTTGTCCATATTTGACCTAAACATGGGTTGAAACAACCCAGCATTTTTTTAGAATGTAATATTTATTCAAATAAGAATTTTTGACACAATATATGTTTAAATCGTGATAAATAATGCGTATTTCAATCTTTTCCTGAACGAAAGTAAATATTTACTGTATAAATATTGTCTAGAATAGAGACTGTTCCCCTCATTGCACATGAAGACATAAAAAAAAATAAAAAAAAGTGAGGCCATGTGCTATTGATTTGGAGAAATGTTGAACAGCAAGCACTCGAGAGGTATCAGCCTCTCTATATGATCCATATACAGCCAGTGTTTCTGGAGAAATGCTATGCGTGTGCATTCAGAAGCGCGCACACGTGTGGAGCAGACAGACTCGACGCTGCGGGCTTCGCTTTTATTAATGGAAACCCATATTAGCAGCGAAAGAAGTTCGGACAGACATTCTTCACTTCACATGGGTACATCCAACTCGCATTTTCGTTTATAACGGAATTACGATCATAATATTATCCCGTTATGCATTCGAACCTGTATGACAATAACCATCTGCATTAGGCTAATGGTCAAAAGATTTATAAAGTTAATATTTTTATTATAATATTTTTTTCTATCAGCTTAGTGTTTATATTTTTTTCTTTTTAGAGTTTTATTGTTAATTATTATCTTTAACATAGGCTACAGTGTTTCTACCAAATCGATGTCTATTTTAATGTTGGAAAAAGCGCAACAAACGTAAAGAGCTGGCATGCATTCTGTAAATATTTCCAGGCAAAAACATGTAAAGGAAAGAAACACTATTGTTTTGGTGTCTTATCTTCGCGGGACAAATATCCTGCTTTCCGTGCCGTAGCCTAATGAAGGCAGGGCCAGTGACACACACACACACACACACACACACGCACGCACGGCTTCCTTCTCAAGCGCAGTGACTTCACTTCCCAAATTTAGAGGAAAAAAACCATCCGGCGAAACTGTCTCTGTCTCTCCGCCACATATCGGGGCTGGAATTAATTCAGACGCGTGTCATGTTTGGAATATTGTCGGGCTCCACTGAAAATTGCGCAAAATGGACGGAACTATTAAGGTAAGAGCGGAGGAGAGGGATCTTTCTGAGATGGACAGAGTTTGGGAGCTTGTAGTCTGGGACTTTTCAGCCGCTATGAGTTGCGCTTTTCCTCTTCTCTCTCTCTCTCTCTCCCTCTCTCTCTCTCTCCAAGTTTCCTTTTCCTTTTCGTCGAAACTTTGTTGAAAGTTGAAAACTGTAGCGGAGGATACGAGCGTTCAGACGGACTCGACGCGCACTCTTGGACGCTCGTCAAAACGCACGGGCTGATTGTGATGGAGTAAAGATGTTTCGTCAAGAAAAAAGAAAAGAAAAAATCATAGCCTAAGTTTCTTTTTAAAGATTAGAATAGCGAACGTCCGGTGCTCGACCAGGCTGCTTTGAGTTTTCAGTATATCGTGTTGTGTGTGTGTGTGTGTGTGTGTGTGAATGCAGTGCAGTGGTTTATATAAATCATAAAGCTTTAGGCTGGAGATGTGGCTGCGCAATTGGAGTGGCACCGTGCCGAGGTTTTCCAACCATTCATATAGTTCAAAAGCCGAGCCCACCCACAGTAAAATATTACTCCACGTTCATTCCCTTCTTCTGATAATTGATAATAATTGCTATAATGCGCTCTTGAATGGGTTGTGTTTACACAAAGACTACAGTCCACAAAGTAAAAAAAAAATAATTTTGGAATCCTGCTCTACTTGGAATAATAAGTGATGTGTGGTCCACGCCGCTGCTCTGTGCATTTCGATATTTAGAATAATCTAGCATGAATTTTTATATATTTATATATTTGTATATTTTTTAAAATTAATAATCCCCATATACAATCTCTGATTAAAAACAACTATCAGTATTTGAATTAAAATGGTATGAGCATCAAATAAGGTAATGATCACTGATTAATTGTTGACTCTCCTCTGGAGGGGAGGGCTGCACATTCAAACACTCCTTTTTTTGCGGTCATATAAGTGGTTTTGGGTGTGGTATATGTTTGGGGCTGTACACATTATGCTTGTTTTAGATTGTATCATGTTAAATAACTGTTTCGATTGCAGTGGGGTGACTGAGGACAGATGGAGGATGATTTTAATGCAGCCTTATAGTTCAAAGGGCATAAAATTATTGTTGTAAATTGTATAGCATTGAGAAAAGTGTATGTTATTGTATGATAATTGTTGTCATTACTTGTTAAAATAGCATATTATTATTATTATTATTATTATTACAACAATTCCAACATATAATTAATTTCTATGTACTTTACAATTGTAGCTACTTATCTTTGGAAATAATAACATGCTAATATGTTCTGATGAACACTAATTCTATGTAAGTTTATATATATATATATATATATATATATATATATATATATATATATATAGCTAGCACTGGTCAAAAGTTTGGAAACATTACTATTTTTAATGTTTTTGAAAGAAGTCTCTTATGCTCATCAAGATCAAAAATACAGAAAAACAGTAATATTATTGATTTAAAATAATGTTTTTTCTTGTAATATACTTAAAAATATAATTTATTTCTCTGATGCAAAGCTGAATTTTCATACTCCAGTCTTCAGTGTCAAATCATTGCATGAACAACCCTCTATATATATATATATATATATATATATATATATATATATATATATATATATACACACACACAACATATTTAATTGAAGTCCTGCAATGACACTAACCATAACACTAACCCCAACCTTTCGACTTTAAATGAAAGTACATAGTGTATAAAATACAACTAATATAATGTGTGACCTGTAATTATCTTGAAATGTAGTCATCAATTATTCGTTTTTATAATTGCATCTTCTTTAGCATGAATTTGTGTGTTAGTCCTTCGGAATTTGACTCCGATAGCTCTCTTGATTGATTTTTAACTGTTCGCTTTAGTCGACAATGAGGAGGGTGTCTCAATCCATGGGTATTTCCTGCTCCACACAATCTGGTTTCCTGTCAGGTTTCCTCTTCCTCCTTAAACAAAAGACAGGAATGGCCTCTGTATAAAATAGCACTGTGCTTTTAATGTGTCTGCACATCCCGACCTAATGACGCATCTTGTGGGACAAGCAGTGATGATTGTGGCTATTCAATTTCTCACATGCAAATGTTCAAAATAGCTTTTTCTCGAGATAACTTCTAATATAATACGGCTCACTATAAATCTACAACACCGAACCAGTGTAACCCTGTGGTTCTGGATGGTTTGAGCGAGCCGTGCAGACACGGCCAATTTATGGCTCAAGGAAATTGGCACCTTTGTGAGTATTTTAACCTCATTGTCAGAAGAAGCTTGCACTTGTGCGCTGACCATTGCTTAGCACTCGATTTCACAGAGATGAAGGAATTTCGCCTTTTGACAGGCCTGTCTGTACGTATGTACGAGCGTGAGTGTGGAATTAGATTTTCCTATTTTTACAGCCCTCTGTAATCTTGGGAAAGACTGACTGCCAATCATGAATTATATGGTGGAGGCTGATATGTCTGCGTGTAAGTAACGTGTAACAGTCATAATAGCAGCTCTGGCCTTATCTGGCAGCATGAAGGCATTCCTTAACTCTGCCATACTTATCATGCCACCGGCCTGCTGCTGTGGGTCGCCCCGATACTGTCCGCGGGACACTGATCAAATTGATGACGACTGTCAGCAAAGTTCGAAAAAAACAAAGAGGGAAAATTAATAACTGCTGATGGAGTGTCCCAAGATCCCCTTAGCCAGAGACGGAATGGTTAATTGTAAAGCATACATGCTTTATGGGATGAATGTTTCATTAAAAGCATTATTTTGTTATCGAACAGTATCAAAGCCTTAATCTCCAAAATCAGCCTCTGAGTCTACAATGCTGTGCATATTTCAGACTCTTTTAGCCTAAATGTGTTTTTTTTTTATGGTGAATTTTCACATTTTTTGAGTGTAAAGTTCAGTGAAAGTTAAGAGTTTTCCAGGTGTTTGTGACTGAAATAACAGAGGGAAATCTAGGCGACTGATTCGAGATAGTCTTCATAAAACTGAAAGAAAGCTTTGAGTGAAAAGTGAATGGAGACGATCACGTGCACGTGTAGACGCGGATCTCTCCAGAGGAGCCTGTCTGCCGCGTTTGTTTTCTTTAATAAAACTACATCACCCCAGCTGAGCGCCTGCAACGAGAGCAAATGTAGAAGTGACCTTGCCTCTGTTCTGTCCCTCATATGAGTCATGAGCAAGACATCTTCTGCTTATTGAAAGTCACATTTTAAAATTCTTCCCGAAAACAAAAGGTTTAAAAGTCAATGTTAAGTTTTTCGGTTGTGTTTTTTTTGTTTTTATGATAACTCTGAAGCAAATGTCTGAATATTATTATTATTATTATTATTATTATTACTGTGGTTATTGTATTTCTATTCACCCATAACCATGTGGTCAACATGAAATCAAAATATGCGACCTTGTTTACTTTTCCAATCCACATTCCTGATTTTAGTGTCCACAATTCATGGTGCACATTATTCCAAGAAAAAAATATTTGATCAAAACACAATAAATTTCTCCATATCTGAAACATGACATCACAAATCCCTCTTTTTTTTTCTTTTTTTTTTTACTCCTCCCCTTTAAACACCTGACTTCAGTCTGGTATGTAATTCCTACTCTTAACAATCCCATCAATGCCCTGTGGTCCTTTATTACATTTTTTTATTTATTTTTATTTTTTATTGAATATGTCAGTTTGTCATACTTTATGTCAAATAAAGTACAACTGTGTTTCATGTTGACTTCACATATTAAATATATGAAAGCAATCAATTGCACTGCTTCATTTGCACTCAGCATCTGTGTTTCTAATGCCCTTCAGCAAGAAACAATTTAGAAATTTGTGTTGCTTGATTACACACGATGAACTGGAAGTCATTTGTCATGTGCTTTAATGAGAAACAGTGATATAGCTTTGACTCTACAATCCTCCAGGAGGCGCTGTCAGTGGTGAGTGAAGACCAGTCTCTGTTTGAGCCTCCATACGCTTCTGCTGCTCCTTTACCCAAGACGGACATGACTGCGTCCGGCACACAGGATTACGCTCAGACACACAAGATCAACCCTATTCCTCCCCAGCAGGAGTGGATCAGCCAGCCTGTGCGAGTTAATGTCAAACGAGAATATGACCACATCAACGGATCCAGGTGCCTCATTTGTTAAGACCATTATTCTGTGTTTGTGAGAGTTGTTCTGTCTGAGATGAGCATCAGTAAGCTATAACCTCTCTCTCTCTCTCTCTCTCTCTCTCTCTCTCTCTCTCTCTCTCTCTCTCTCTCTCTCTCTCTCTCTCTCTCTCTCTCTCTCTCTCACCCTGGCAGAGAGTCCCCGGTGGACTGTAGTGTGGGTAAATGCAATAAAATGGTGGGTGGGACTGACACATCTCAGATGAACTATACTGGCTACATGGATGAGAAGTGTGCTCCGCCTCCAAACATGACAACCAATGAGAGAAGAGTTATCGTCCCAGCAGGTATTCATTGTTCGTCAGCATTAGGGGTGTAACGACACCCTCATGTCACGATTCGATACATATCACGATACTGAACTCACGATATGATATTATTGTGAGACTCCAAGACTTATTATAAAAGGTTAACAAAACATGTACTGTTGATTTAAAATGCTAAATTTGGTTTTGCATTGTGTGTGTAAATGAACAGGCTTGGAGTTGGAGCTGAAACCCAAAGCACAGGACAATAGAGACACCAGAATAAACATATTCATGATTCTGAAGCTGAAGCTGAAAATACACTATTATTTTAGACGAATATGCATGCACTCTGTCACTGACTAGATATATTTAAACTAATGTAGGCCACTTTTTACTGGTAACAGACATTTGGCATTATCAGGACCCACAAATATTCCCCCATTGCACTATTATACATTATATTATTATTTTTTCCTCACACAGGAATTTTTATTTTGAGTGAACTATCCACGATGCATTTTGTATTGCAATATATTGTGACATGATAAATTGTTACACCCCTAGTCAACATAAATACACAAAATATTGAATGCTACATCATGGGTACAACTTTAATACCAAAAAGATATTAAAATAAAATAGTTGAATTTAAAGGTGTGTAAGTTGCACCAAACTGACATTATGTTTCCAAACATAAGGAAGCCAGCAGTAGCCATGCATTATTGATATTATTATTATTATGTTCTTCTTTTCTTGAGATTGTGATTGATTTTCTTTATAATCCCAATGATTGTTATATCTGGAGAAAATAAGATAATGATGCATGACCTTTGGATATTTGAAGTCCTAACTTTTGCATTTCTGTTTGGTGCCACTAATGTTGCAGAAATTATTACTTAGTTTATCTGAAAATGTTTCTGTACAACAAGACTCTGCTTTAGTGCTTGCTTTAAAACAGTTACTGTCTTTTCACACTGAAACCAATGAAAGCTGCTTGTAAGCTATATCTAAACCCTGAGTCTCCAGCTAATTTGTGGCTTTATTTTGTGTTTGCCATTTCAGACCCTTCTCTCTGGTCTCCGGACCATGTGCGGCAATGGTTAGACTGGGCCATTAAAGAGTATGGTCTTCAGGAGATCGACACAGCCATGTTCCACAACACAGATGGAAAAGAGCTCTGCAAGATGAGCAAAGAGGACTTCCTGAGACTTACCAGCGTTTATAACACGGAGGTCCTGCTCTCACATCTCAATTACCTCAGGGAAAGTAAGTCCACCCGGTTTATTGTATTCGATTGAGATTGGCTAGTTTGGGTCTTTCACTTTTGCTGCATTTCTCTTAGTGGGTTTGTGCGCCTACAAATGTGTTAACTTGTTTTATTCTATGGCTTGCTTTATGACGTCAATATATATTGCAACATATCTCAACCACAATATTATAATATTGTTGTCAGAAAAAAAAAATGGTTGTCCCATTTCATAAGGTACTAATATGTACACTTTAGGGAATAATAGGGGATTTTGCTCTAGTTATGGGAACTAACCACTAGGGCATTCGCCCGAGAACTAAATGTTCCCCTAGTGCCATTTTCCTGGTTGCATTCACACTGACAGTAGGATCTCTGAAGTGACGTAAAGTATCATAAGCCTAAGGCCCCGTCCACACTACTGCGTTTTCGTTTAGAAACGGAGAATTAAAACGAATACGATCTCCGTCCAATCATAGAGCCGAGCGTGAGCATCGTTTCTAAAGTCCTCCGTTTTACCGTCCACACTAAAACGCCCTCCGGAGATTCAAAACGAAAAACGGGTCGGCAGCGTTTCTAAACTTCTCCGTTTTGGGTCTCCGTTTTTGCCATTTTAGTGTGGACGGGAGGTGCATACGTAGCAAAAGGTCTCCGTTTTTAAACGAAAACGCAGTAGTGTGGACGGGGCCTAAGTTGATCGTAGAACAATTGCCACTAATGGTCTCTACGATCAACTTAGGCTCACGATGCTTTTGGAAATGCAGCCCTGGATGTTGTGCGGGACTTTTATTTTGACGGCGCTGAGGTCGCCAGAGCACACAATTCTCCGTCTTCATTAGTTTACGATATTTTTAACAGTCCTATCTAATATGCTATTGGATAGAACTGTTAAACAAAGAAAGTAAACGGTATAGGAAACAAGTATTATAGCGTTTGCCGTGTGGTTGATGACCGATGGCGCTAGCTGAGCAGAAATACATTATCATGTTTCGCTTGGTCCCTTCAAAGTTGCGTTGAACTTCCTCCGGATGGGTAAAGGTTGAGAAGTGCCTGGACTTCGACATCGGCCCATCTATCGCTGTTTTCCATGTGTGTGTGGAGTAAATGTATATCGTAACTGTGTTTACACTACTTTTTAAAAATGGTGGGTGCGGATACATTCGGGCCAATCATTGTACACTTCCTAAAAAAGGTGTTCCTAAAATCGTTCCGAGTTCCTGCATCCCAAAAAAGCAGGTCCTTCCGCCAGTAGTTAAAGGAACTATGAAAATGTTCCTCCAGTGCCCCTAACATGTGCCTTTACGGTACTAATATGCACCCTTTAGGGGTAAATAAGGAACAAAACTGTACCTTTCGAAAGAGTACTGCCCCAGTGACAGCTTTTGTACATTTTTTTTAAATCTCACACTAGTTGAAATGGTCTGACTATCTTTGATGACAGATTGCATTAATAACTAAACAAAACAAAACCAGATTAATTGCAATTTCACTGAACATCACTCCAAAGCCTTTTTAGAGCAGCGTTTATATTTTGTTTATGACTATTTATGAAGTGCCAAGCAACTGACCAATAAATTGTTTCCAAACTAGTTTGAAAAAGCTTGTATTAATTGTACCACAACAGTAAAAAGTTTGGAAGTGATTGTAACTGTTTAATGCATGACTATCCATGCGACAGATGGAGCCAAAGTGGTCTAGTTTATTCCACATGGTTGCTGTCATTGTTTTTGACCACGCCGTGGCACAGTCACTCAAACCACACTGAGATCAAGTTAACAACAATATTTTATAAGATAGTTTGCACATTACGCTCGCTTTTATTCCACATGAGCGTTTTAGTAGGGAGAGCTCCTGTCTCGCTCCACCTGCTTGACTTTTACTGGACGCATTTGGTTTGGCAGAGTCGCAGTGATTATGAATTTCAGCAAGCATCCCATCCCGAGCATCTCCCCCTGAGTGCTTTGGGCCTCAGACTTCGAGAGATGAAGCCCAGGTGCATGGCCTCAGGAGACGAGGCCCATGCATGCACGCTGTTGCACGGGAAAGTTTATCCCTAATTTACAACAGAGGCATCTTGCCCCATTTCTCTTCCAAGGGATTTCTTATGTTATTTCCCTTCGTTTCTTTGGCAAGAATCCCGTGGCTTTGGCGAAAACTAAGTCCACTCATCCACTTGAATACTTCAGTGCCATCTATAAGCGAGATGTCGGGAGGATACGCCGCATCTGTGCGGGGATCGTGGCTTTGTTTGCACGAGAACTGCGTCGGTAAACAGAAGCTACGCGTTCTCTGAAGGGCCGCGTTTAGATGCAGTTTGCTGGGATGGTGAGAGCAGCTGGCCCGTCCAAACATTATGACAGCAGCTCGCCTCTGAGGTGGGTGGAGTCCCAACAGGGCCGAGTGCTTAAAAACGGCCCTTAAAAAACAGTGATGGATTCTGCTGTGAGGTAATGGGAACTTTATTCCGTGGGTGTCAACGGTTTTGTGCTGGTGGCCAGGCTGTGGGCCTGCATACAGACTCGCAGTTTAACAGAGAGCCATTGTGAGTTGTAGGGCAGATCCCGGCCTGTCTGCGAGCTGTCAGGTGTTTTTTTTTTTAGTTTTTTTTTTTTTAAGAGAACTGGGTTTTTGAGTTTTCATTAGGGACGATTGCCTCGGGA
>CM038634.1:2772001-2947001 GCA_021554675.1 Leuciscus idus | reverse complement strand
TTAAGTGCCTTGATATATAATATGCAATTAGATAACTCGTTACAATGTAATTACATAGTTATTACATGTTTATACACTTCAAAAACTAAGACATATATATATATATATATATAAATATTTTTTATTTTTTATTTTATTTTATTATTATTATTTTTTTTTTTTTTTTATTTTCATAGAATGTAACTGCATTAGATTTTATGTTGGCTGATTTTTTTTAACCTCACTAAATTGAATAATACTTTAATATTTAAGAGTGGAATTATTTTTATTATTAAATTGTGTTTATTATATAATTGTATAATATAATATAAAATATGTTTATTATAGTATAATAGATATATAATAGACTGTTTATTCATATTATTATATTGTGTTATATAATAATATATAATACATTTTATATATTATACTATTATATACATTATAGTAAACATATTACAGATAATGTTAATTACTGTATATAAAGCTACATTAAGTCTTGTCAGAGAATCTATATTGAAAGTAAGTGTATCTGATTTTTAACCTCAGTGAATGTATTACTCTAACATCTTTATCATTCTAAAATCTATGTATGTTTTGTGTGTTGCAGGCAGCTCATCAATATCATACAACACACCATCTCATGCCGACCAGTCTCCTCGCTTGGCTGCCAAAGACGGTATGTTTCACTGATTGTCAACGATAATTTTCATTTCGTTCTACATATACATTTGCAATAATACGATTTCCACTGGTAATCCTCATGGTACCATCCACGGGTTACTGATTCTGAGGCACAGAAGGCACATAGGTGAACAATGCAAATGGAAATGACATGAGGAAGTCTTGGCATCACAGAGTGTTTTGTTGGCCCCGTCCCCTCTCTCGATGTGTATCAGAGCAGGGCTCCAGGGCCCAGCAGGTGCTGTCTTTGTGTGGCGCAAATCAAAAGCATCAAGCATTCAGTTTTGCACCTGAACACGGACGGCAGAGGGCTCTCAGAGCACAGAGAACATTAGCAAGACAAAAGCCACGTGCCACACTGGACTAAACCTGCAGGAATGAGAGACACAGGGACACACAGACAGAGAAAGGGTAGAGACAGGTGTCTCTGTGGACAATACAGCAGGACTGAACTCAGACGCCTACAAATCGTGTTAATGGAAGACACGTGTACCACAATAACAGTGATTTAGGGGTGTATTGTGCACGAGGACTTGATCTAAACTGATTTTAAAGCATTGAAACATCATAAATACAGTGAAATATTTTTGTTAGTCTACTATAGTATCAATATCTGCTCCAAAATGACTTGTTGCTTGTGATAATAGAAACAATCTGGCATAGAGTATTGATGTAAAATTAGACAGTCAGATATATATATATATATGTATATATTTTTATATATATATATATATATATATATGTATTTTTATATATATATATATATATATATAATTATTATTATTATTTTTATTTTTTTTGTACATATTTTTTACTATTATTTTTTTATTAGTAGTATTGCTTTTTTTTAGTGTGCATTTTTTCCCCATTTTGGATTATTTTTTCATTTGCATTAACAACTACACATAAAGCCAGTCAACAACGCAGGGGTTGCTAAAAAAAATACGTACGTTTTCGGGCAGCGTTGGGCTTTGGATTTTTGTGGATTATTGTTGAATTGTCTGCTGGGACTTTGAAATCGAAATATTTTTTTACTAAATTAATTATTATATTATATTATATTATATTATATTATATTATATAAAATAATATAAAATAAATCCACGCTGCAGTCCTTTTAGTGTATTATCTCAGCAAATCAGGTAGGACTACTGGGTCAATTGAATATTAAACATATGACAACAATTGATTAATATTCATGTGCAAAGCTGCTAAGTTTTAAAATTGTTCCCCCTCGCCCAAAGTTATTAGATTGTTCATGCGGACATGACCACAGAGATGATAGACAACGATTGCTGTGACTCATTTACGTAATTTACTTGTGTACTTTCCAATGATAACACAAGATACGCATCCAAATTAAATCAGCCTCTCAAACTCATCAAGGAAATCAGTTTCCATAAACCATTTAAGTAAATGTTTGACTGTCTCTCTGGAGAACGGAGCACTTTGGCCATTCCCACTTCAGAAAGCACAAGACTGCAATAACAATGATAGTCCTGAGCTCCTGAGAGTAGTGCTATCTGGGTAAGACCAGAGGACCAGCTATCCTGATAAAAGCCAGTAGTCCGACCACCTGTTCTGAACCCTGAGCCAACAGACACATATTAGGGTCATTAGTACAGTGAACTTGGAGATAAGATAATGCTGAGAAGGCTGTAAGACCTTTGACCCTCTTCTCACAGCTGTCAATCAAAGTAGAGCACTAAGAGCAAATGCTGCGATGGACAGACTGATAGCAGTGTGTTTCATGAGAAAACTTCTTAAGCATCCTTTGTATAATGCGTCAGTACTGAAATTTACTTTAGCTAGTGATCTAATCAAAGGCATACAAATGCTAAAACTCCTCAAAAAAACAGTGGCCATTTAACAGGTCGTCATTTATCAGCAGAAGATTAAACTCTTGATAGCAAGACTTATGGGCTGGATTTATTTTCACTTACCCTTTCATCTCTGGCCATTTATTTCTGGCCAATTTCACACGGGTAGTTAAAGATTAATACAGATTAATCCTCCACTTAGAACAATAAATAGCATATTATACTGATCTTAACAACTGATCTTCTGTTTAGTATTCTGAATGGCTCTGTTTCAAAACCCAGTTTGCATTTTAAGGCCTCATAAGTTCATCATCTCTGCAGAAAACTGTTCCACAGAGTAATCAGTCAGCATGGATATGTTGCCTACTGAGACCCCTTCTTTAGGCCAAATTGTTAGGCAGTTAGTTTGTTACTTTATATATATTTTATTTCATATTTAGTGTAATAAAATATGTGTGTAATATGTGTCTGTAATAGGTGTATATATATGTGTGTGTGTGTGTTTGTGTACTACACTCCTGTACTAAGAAGTGCGCTACTAAACAACCAATAAGCGACTAGAACAAAGTAGAAGATGATATGGATGGAGAGTAGATAGATAGATAGATAGATAGATAGATAGATAGATAGATAGATAGATAGATAGATAGATAGATAGATAGATAGATAGATAGATAGAGTGCTATGCATAAGTTTAGACACCCATGCTAAAGTTGACTAAAAAGAGGAATAAAAAATCATCTTTTGGAAATTGAACTTAATGCCTTAATTAAAAAAAATAATTAAAATAGCCCCACATCATCACACACCCTTCACCATACCTAGAGATTGGCATGGTTTTATTTCAGTTAGCCTAATAGCTGGTTTGATTTGCATTGAGAGATGATCTTATGGAAAGTACTCCATGCCAATCTCTATGTGATGATGTGGGGCTATTTTAATTCCAAAGGCCAAGGGAACTTTATCAGGATGCATAGTATACTGGATCCATGAAGTAACTGGCCTTTAAAAATAAAAATCTGCCTGCCTCTATGGGAATTTAACATAGGGGTGTCCAGACTTATGCACCCTCTATTTTAAGGAAGAACATTTATTTATTTGCGATACATTATTCATTCACAAAGAAAATTGGTGTCCTTAAAGGTTGGATTTTTCCTAATTTTTTAAATTAAGGCATTAAGTTCAATTTCCAAAAGATGATTTTTTATTCCTCTTTTTAGTCAACTTTAGCATGGGTGTCTAAACTTAGGCATAGCACTGTATATAGATAGACAGATGGATGGATGGATGGATGGATGGATAGATACTATTTTGCCCTATATTTTGTGTGTGTTGTTGTTTGTTTTATACTCATTTTTCTTATTGCAGCATTACACTGCGAGTTGCTGCTTTAATCTCTCACTCATGTTATGAGTCTTCGTTTCAGTCCGGCTCGCCAACAGCAGGGAAACACTCCAGATTTCAGAGCCTTTAAGTCAAACCGCGTGCTTTTGCACTGTTTCGAGCACATGAGTGCGTCCTGTATAAACGGCCACTCGGACAAAAGTTTGAACCTCACTCTAAGCATTGGTTTGCTTAAAAATGCCCATATACCTTGAACTTTTTTACGTCCCGTTTAAAAACTGAGCCAGTCTAGACGTCTGGCTGGGCGAGAAACTTGTTTTGACTCTGAGAGCAGAAGCCCGGTCTCTTGAGGAGACACCACACCCAAACACACACACACACAGCACACTAACAACACAACATGCTGGAGACTGCCTGGTAGGCCCTGTGATATAGAGCATTCCCTTTTATTCATGGCGGAGAATAGCACGCATTAGTGAAAGTGAAGCAAATCTAAATTTATGGCCCCTGATTCAGAACAGGAGACATTTAAAAAAAAAAGAAGCATCCGATCCCAGATGCACATCTGTCTGTTGTTTCGCAGTCGAGTTCTGACGTGATTGAATTAGGAATACGGGCCTCGCCGAGAAGATCTGCTGGTGGGATCCGTCAGTGTTCGTTCCTCGTCGAGTTCCTCGTCTCTATCAGACAGTAGCGACGGCCACCGACTCTGTTTTCTTTGCAAATTCCGATGATGTGTAGCGTCTGCTCTCCATCTCTCTCTCTCTCTCTCTCTCTCTCTCTGTCTTTCTCTGTTCTCCCCATCGGTTTCTGACCCCTCTTCTCCTCCTGGCTGCTGTGTGTTTTTTCATGGTGGAGGGGGATGAAAAAACGAGGGAAAAAAAGGCCAGTAAAACAAAGAGAGGTTGTGTGAGCAGACTCGGCAGGCAGGAAACGTAACTCTCTCAGGACTCTCTCTCTCTTTCTCTCTCTTTCTCTCTCTCTCTTTCTCTCTTTCTTTCTCTTTTTCTCTTCTCTCCGGCCCTGCTCCAGATCAGATCTGACAGACACTGAGAGAGTGAAGGATGGAAGATCGTTAGAGGGAAAGAGTGAGTGCTTGAGGACAAAGAATGATAGAAGGCCTAAAATAGAGGAACATTAAATGAAAAGCAACTTTTCCCAGAAATTACTCGGATCCAGTGTCTGGATGTGTAGTGCAGTTCATGCAGTTTCAATATTTATAGTTAAAAAATATGCGTCTTGAGTTGCCTTGAAGGAATGGTTCATCCAAATGAAATAGAAATTTAAATTAGTTATTTTCTCATTATGTTTTGTTACAAACCCAAATGCATTTTTCCCGATGGGACACAATAAGAGAATTTTTTTTAAGAATCTTATGCTTAAGTTTAGAGGTCAGTAAAAAGAAATGCCATTGGTTCTTGCATGTGTTGATCTTGATGACAAAGCAATTGTATGACTATTCTGAAGACATGAAATATAATGCAAGAGTTCTTTAGACTAATTTTAATGGTGCTTTTAATATGTTTATTTGGCAACATTTTACAACAAGGTCTCATTTGTTAGCATTAGTTAATGCATTAGCTAACATGAACTGGCAATGAGGAATATATTTTAAGCATTTATTAATCTTTGCCAATGGTAGGAAAATATCACTGTTAAAAATCTCGTCACTAATATTACAACTTTTCATTTTGATAGTGCATTAACTAAATGTTTACATTGATAACTAAGATTAATGAATGCTGTAAGAATTGTTCATTGTTAGTTCATGTTAAGTAGTGAACTAATGTTAACAAATGAAAGCTTATTGTAAAGTGTTACCATTTATTTTTACCTTAATGTCATTAAAAAATGTTGTTTTGTTGAAACTTCTATTTGGAATTCTCTTAAAAGTTTAAAGAGAAACATACATTTTTTGGGTGATTTATTCCTTTAATCTAAGGCTCAGAACAGATCACAGATTTAGCGAATGTGCTGTGTGTTTAATAATGCACTGCGTGTGTCTTCTCAGTCAAGTTCAGCTGTGGATTTCACGATAACCAGGAGCAATGAAAGCCTTGCACTTTCTCACTGAAGGAGATGCTTTTAGAGATTAGCGTGCGTCTTCCTTTTTCTTGGATTCAGCTTTTGCTGAGAAACGCTGGCTGGAGATACTGCTTTGCTTTTGAAACGTGGGCCATGTACTTTTATCAGCACTTTCCAAACTAAACATTTTTCTTTGTCTTCAGAGGATAATGTCTCTAAGTTCCACCCAAACTTGGAAGAGATTTCTAACGCAGTGACCAGAAGAGGGCAGTGTTTTATCAATCACAACTGCAAGTGTCTTGAGCTCAGTTCAGGTGGAGTCGTGCACTAAAGTTCGAGCCGTCAAGACAGTCATACCACAACGGTTACTTCCAAAGACATAATTCCAGTATACTAACATTGGGCCAACATTTTTTGGCCGTCTCTGGCAGTTTCATCCATAGGGTCATACATAGAGCCCATCTAAGCCCTAGAGGAAGCACTCGCTCTGGAACCAAGGCCAAAAAGCCCATCTAGGGCATGTAGAAACTTGATTAGTGCCAGTCATTGGTTCATTTCCGTTCAGGAAAAAGGGATCACTCCAGTGCTGCAAGGCATGATGGGAATGTTTTAAGAGTACGTTTGAGAATGAAGGAGAATCTGGCCATTTTCCGAGGAGACGATGCAGTGTTGCCATGCGAGAATAAAAACCTGTGTTTCCTGAGATCACTCTTACAGTGAAAACACATGCTTCTTAGACTGAGTTATTAAACATTTTTGGAAATTTGTTCAATAGGTTTCATCCATCCATCCATCCATCCATCCATCCATCCATCTTAATAAATCAACTAAGCCTTAAGTAGGTTTACAGAAAATGTAGAACTTCAAAATGCAACTCTGTGGCAAAACTTGTATTAAAACTATAGGCTATAAAAAAAGGTAACACTTTAATAAAGGGTTCAATTTTGACTATTATCAAGTTGCTTATTAGCTTGCATATTACTAGGACATTGGCTGTTTATTAGTACTTATAAAGCACATATTAATGCCTTATTCTGCATGATCATATTCTACATTCCTTAATCCTACCTAAAACTTAACAACTGCCTTACTAACCATTAATGAACAGTAATTAGGAGTTTATTGAGGCAAAAGTCATAGTTAATAGTTAGTTAATAGTGAGAATTGGACCCTAATCTAAAGTGTGACCAAATGAATTGTTCATTTAGTTTTAGCTATTGATAATAACCCTGCTCTGTCCCACAATGGAATTACTTAATAAGAAATAAGCTCATTACAGAATCCAGTGTAGATGCAGAAGTGTGTGAAGATCTTCAGAGAATGCGTCAGTCAGCGGGACTTTTCTCTCCCTTCAAAGTCCCAATGCTCTCTATAGCCAGTCCATCCCTATCAGCACAAATATGATTTATATTCCATGCATTAAAAATAAATGCACTCTGTGAGGAAAGGCCAGGGAAACGAGTGCAGCAATGATTTAAAAGTGAAATGAGTTTGAGTTTTTAGGAGTTTCATCATGTATTAAAAATACGCATGCACTTTCAAAATGTTCACAATTCTATTGGAAAGCTTTTGGAATCATGTTTTTTAGTTTTGCTAATAAAACATGTTATGGGAGGAAATATTTCATTGTTAGAGCATAACGCATACCACTGAAGCCTGGGAGACGGATATAACTTATTTCTTTGGCTCTAAACTCAAGTCACAGTCTGCTATGTACCTAAGTGCTCAAAATGTGTGTGCAATTTGTGGTTCTGTGAGATCTCTCTAAAAACAAGACAAGCTGATGCTCATGATGTTCTTACCAAACAGATTCTAACTGCAATCCTGACAGCGTTATTATTGGCTTCTCCGTGTGATTGCATGAGTATGTGAGTGTGTTGTGAGTTTGTCAGATAAAACCAAACAGCTTTTTGTGTTTTCATGATTTATGGGGACTTTCCATAGACATAATGATTTGTATACGGTATAAACTGTATATTCTCTCCCCTTACACTAACTCTACCCCTAAACCTACCCATCACACTAAACTTTTAGCATTTTTACATTTTCAAAAAAACATCACTTAGTACGATTTTCCTCGCAGGGACCAAAATATGTCCGTATTTCGTATATTGACAACTTTGTGGGGAAAGGTTGTCCTCATGATGTAGGGTTTACCAGTCCTCCCATTGGATATAAACTGCTATAATCAATCCAAATAAATTTCTGCAGGAACATTAAAAGATTTTCCAAAGCCGTACTGAGCTTTTGGACAAGCAATAGCAGGTTACAAAAATACCTTTCAATTCTTTTCTCTGTTCTCCAGATGCGTCTTACGATGCTGTCCGGAGATCAGGCTGGTCAAACAACATGCACAGCGGCAAAGGTCAGTGTCAACAGTCCACCTCGATTCATTGCCAGACACTCAAGCGCATCGTTCTTGGTGTGTGGCGTTCTTGATCTGTGCTTTCCCCTGGACAGGAGAGTCAGCAGATGACCAGGCTTTAGTTTAGGGACACTGGGAGCTGAAGAGGCTCATTAAGTGCTTAGCAGTTCGGCCAGCGTTTGCCCTTGTTTTCTTTGGACCGAGACGTGAGCGTCTGCTCGCCCAGACGAATGTGCTGAACTTTTTTTTTTTCTCTTTCTTTCTTGCTGTCGCGCTTTCTTCCTTTCCATTTCTCAGGCTCTCCTACAGTGGTCTCTCAGAACGTGTCCAAGAACACTGAGCCGGCTCGGCCTCAGCCAGGTAAGCGTTCGAATATATTTCACATTTACAGGTGAAACTCGAAAAATTTGAATATCGTGATTCGTGCAAAAGTTCATTTATTTCAGTAATTCAACTTAAAAGATGAAACTAATATATTATATAGACTCATTACATGCAAAGTGAGATATTTCAAGCCTTTATTTGCTATAATCTTGATGATTATGGCTTACAGCTTATGAAAACCCCAAATTCAAAATCTCAGAAATTGTGAAAATGTTCATAAGCTGTAAGCCATAATAACCATCAAAATTATAACAAATAAAGGCTTGAAATATCTCACTTTGCATGTCATTTTCTATATATTAATTTCACCTTTTAAGTTGAATTACTGAAATAAATAAACTTTTGCACGATATTCTAATTTTTCGAGTTTCGCCTGTATGTATTTAGCAGGTGACAGCCAAAATGTGCATTTGGAGTATATATTCATTTTCTGGAAATTAAAGTCATGTCCCTTTTGTTGCTAGTACTATTCTTCTTCAGTTCAGCTACTGGATATCCAATAAAATTGTGGAATTTTTCAACTATTAAGTTCAAAGGTCACTTCCAGATTAATTTCTCTTTCCTTTCAGACCCTTACCAGATATTAGGACCCACCAGCAGTCGACTTGCCAACCCAGGTAACAACAGGAAAACTTACTGTACTTTTTTTTACGTTGTACTTTTTAGAAAAACAGTTCATTTTAGAAACTTATTGCATTAAAATATTAATATTTTATAAAAATTCTGGCCAGTACAGATTATTTTCTTGTTACGGCTAGTAATTAAGAAACGGTTGATTCTGTACTATTTCTCTGCTTTTCTAAAATTCTGTACTATTTGGTCTAAATAAATTTAAAACTAAAACTAAAATAATAAAATAATTTTGGTAACACTTTACAAAAAAGGCCTAACTAACATGATCAAACGGTGAGCAATAATATTATATTATATTATATTATATTATATTATATTATATTATATTATATTATATTACATTACATTACATTACATTACATTAGATTACATTATATTATATTATATCATTTACATTTACATGATTTAAAACAGCGTTAACTGTTAAAAATGTTAACTGAAATAAAATAATAAATTAATATTATTTCAGCTATTTGCCGAAGCATCATTTCCCATTTTTTAGTTTAACTTAAACTGAAAATGTAAATAAAAGAAAGATTTAAGATTTAAGAAAGATAAAAGAGAGAACTATACATACATAGGTAAAAAGTTTAAAAAAAATACAAATACACAACAAAATTACTAAAACTACGATTAAAATTTAAATATAAAAAATGTATTTCATAATATTAAAAGCTATAATAGCAAATCAGTGATAGTAAAAACAACCGTGCTTAAAAATTGCTAGTAAATTTCTCAAATAATTTCATTATTTTAATAATTAATTAAATGTGAAATTTTGAAGTAGAAAGTAGTAAAATAGTATTTTCTACTAAAACGTACTCGAATAATCTTTGCTTTATTGACAATTAATTGAATTGCATTTATCTATATCTATATATCTATCTCTCTCTATATATATATAAACAACACCCATAACAGTAGTGATATTATCACATGCATGTCTGGTAAAATTCCCTCTTGGTGTGGTTGTCCAGGTTCGGGTCAGATCCAGCTGTGGCAGTTCCTGCTCGAGCTTCTCTCTGACAGCGCCAACGCCGGCTGCATCACCTGGGAGGGAACCAACGGAGAGTTCAAGATGACGGACCCCGACGAAGTGGCGCGTCGCTGGGGGGAGCGCAAGAGTAAACCTAACATGAACTACGACAAACTCAGCCGAGCCCTGCGCTACTACTACGACAAGAACATCATGACCAAAGTGCACGGCAAGCGTTACGCCTACAAGTTTGACTTCCACGGCATCGCTCAGGCCTTGCAGCCCCATCCCACCGAGACCACCATGTACAAGTACCCCACCGACCTGCCCTACGTGCCCAGCTACCACGCTCACCAGCAGAAGGTCAACTTCGTTTCGCCCCATCCTCCGTCCATGCCCGTCACGTCCTCCAATTTCTTCGGGCCCACCACCCCGTACTGGAGCTCTCCGACAGGTGGGATTTATCCCAATCCCGGCATGCCACGTCATACCAATTCTCACCTAGGCAGTTACTACTAAAGCCCCTCACCTCTGACCCGCTCCCGAATGCCAAAACTTGAACTGCACTCGGAGTGAAGACAAACAAGGAAGCTGGAAAGGGAGGGATTTGGCCGAAGCGTTTGTACAAGGAAGCAGAAGTTGAAAGACAGAGAAGGTAAAGACAAAATGGACCAAAAGTGGCTGATCCTCTTCAAAATGGAGTACTACTTATTCAAAGGACTTGGGTTGGTGTTTGTTTTGGAGAGTTTGCGCATGTTTCCCGTGCCTTTCCACACCCGAAAGCTGCACCGATGGGCCAGAGTCCCTTTCGACCAAATAAAGACCACCTCTATTATGTATAAGTCGTCGAACGATCGACCGACCGAAAAAACCAATCACTGTAAACTCACCCTGTGTGTTAATGCAATTGTGAACCGAGTGTTTATATTTTTGGACCTAGTCCCTGCTTCCCTTTTGGATTTTATCTAAACCCAACTTGGTTACATGAATTTATCTTTTTGTAAGTTGTGACTGAAACTCTCTTTTCTAAAGCAAATCTGGCAACTGGAACAAATATTGGCATTCAGCCGCCATTTATCCTCCTCGCCGGAGGACGTGGCGCCTGATTGTTTTTTAGGAGCTTCTCAGGCTAGCTGGCTCAAGCTAAACTCACTTACTCATCTTTAGCACTCCTCTATGCTGATGAAGAAGACGGTGTTGATGTGAAATGGATCGAAACCTGCTTTACATTTCTGATGTCCCCGTGTGAATCTCACTGCCTCCTCAGTGAAAATCCACTCGTTTTCATCTCAAAACAGCCAAAGTGTTAAACTCACATGAGATTTGTTTGCATTCCTATATGTCTTAAAAGTCCTGACTAGATTCTTGGATCGCTGAATGTGGGCATCATGCAAAGTACCTCTTTGAAAGAAAAGAAAATGAAATAACAGTTAAAACAGCAGCACAAGACGTTGAAACCAGAGATTCGCGAACGCTGTGCGTTTGTCAGACCTATTTGCTAGTATTTCTTTTTTTTTTTTTGATCAAAGGTCAACTAGGCATTAAAAGCATCTTACTGTATAAATTATGCAGAGCTATTTTCATATGTGACAGTGTTAAGAATCATACGTTAATACGAGTTGACCTCGGTCAAAATGCAAACTTTTTTTATCAGTTACTGAAGGTAGTTTGAACTACGTAGGTGTTTTGTATCTGTACATATGGGCAATAAGTTTATGAATGTTCTCTTGTATTTTTCAGAAAATGCATTTTCTAAAGTTCTTGGTGTGCTGCCATGACAATAAGAAAGTTATTTTGATATGTAGTTAATATTTTTATTCACTAGAAGCAAATGCCTTACCAAAACATGCTTGGAGACAATCCGAAGTGCCATAATAAACCCTCAATGCCAAATCGTATTACTGGCAAACGTATGTGCCTAAAAAAAAAAGTGTTCGGACAGTGTTAGTTTCACACAAGCGTTTCCTCTTGTGTATTGTGTAGCATTAAGACAAAAGATGATCGGAAATTCCCAACTGTTCATCACTCTCAGATATGAAGGAATTGTGCTATTTTATATATGCAAGTATTTGGATATTAAATTTATTGCTATATAAATATATATATATGAAATATTGCAATTAATCTTTTTTTTTGTTTTGTTAATTTTGTTGTTTCTGCAATGTATTAAGTATTACCTTTTGTAAAAGGGTCTGTTGAATAGGTAAAATGTGACAAAATAAATGTTTTTACATTAAAAATCTCTCCATATAACTTTGTGTGTGTCATTTGACCAATGCATCAGTTGAAATAAAAAAATAGGGTATTATTTAAGGTGATTTTAAGGTGACGTAGTTACACATTACTACGTGTGCTTACCATAGTAATAACAGTAAATTATGCATAATTACAAATAACTAACCCTAAACCAAACACTAACTGCAACTCTACAGTACGTACATACTTATTCAAATAAGTACTGAGTAATTTAATTAAGTACAATGAAACTACGTCACCTTAAAATAAAATGTAACCAAATATAGTGATATTTTGATTGAATTTGTTGAAAGGGTGATGCTCTAAACCGCTAAACTAAACATGTAATGGCTTACACTGAATTTATATGATCACATACATAATAGCCATATTTTTTCTCAACTGTATTTAATCAAATATTAAATCACCCTTGCAAACGGACCAATAGGAAAATCTGTGTCTGACTGCTGTTCATGAATCAATCTTAAGGTCTAGACCACATGATATTTCATCTAATCCAGTACTGAGTGATCATAAACCATCATGAGCACATCTGGGGACCATGATTGCACATTAAATCTGCTGAGTATTAATGATTTTTATTAGCAAATTACGTGAGGAACACGTGAGAAGGCCTACATACACACATAGCCGACTCACCTGTGTTCCAGCATCCCTCCGTGACCCCGAATCCTTACTCTCGTTTGGTTCCTATCCCAGCCAGGGATTCGAGGGAAGTACTCTGGGTCCGGACCAAATTCCTCCCCTCGGAGAGCATGCCAAATACTTATACTCTATTACTCTATCTGACGTAATATCAGTGCTAAAGGATTGCACACACATATGGATAGTCTAAGGTAAGATATATTAATTCTAAGTGTTTGGCAGTGAACGCTCTTCAGGGTATTATCTTCATCCCACATCTAATATATTTTAAAGGCTCTTTATTATTTGATGTGTCATGTAGTGAGTCAGCGGGCCACAGCTTCAGACAACAGAGATCTATCACGCACCACCCTTTCTTACGCACAACACTACATGCTTATGCTTTATGAGCTATACAAATTTCCAAGTACTCATCATCGCTGCTTAGGGCAAAGCTGTGACGCCGACTGCTGTGTTTGGCTGTGTTTGACGCACATCAGGGCACTGTTATCTAGGAGCCTGGGACTGAGAATGGATATAATGTTGATCCAGCACTGTGGATTCAAAAGACCAAGAGTCGTCAACCATAGCTTTGTCTTGTACGCCCCCATGTGGTAAGTTTTAGCAGAAAAATGTAGATTGGTTTTAATGACATTTGAATGAATTAACACACCAACTCCAATTATTTTTTTTATTTTTTTTTAATAAAAAATATATATATTTACAAAGTACAAATGGCATTTACAAATTCAATAATACAATATTAATAATATCTATTAATTTACAAAGGAACACACCATCCCAGAGTGATTCAGAGCATACATGCCTCTGCTGGTTAATTGGTATTTGAAATCAGTTCATCTTAAGACTTTTATACACAGAGAGGAATAATAAAAGTCAGTCTCGTATTAATGAACTTGCAGTTAATACTCTCATTCCCGAGACTGACCCTGTAACAGAAGCATTCACACTTTTATATTTTGGATATTGTCAGAACAAAGATACAAAAATATTGTTTGCTCTATGCGGTTTTGAATGCCAGTCGCTCTAAAATAAGCGATAAAATAATCATAAAAGAAATGGACTGCAATAGGGGTTTTACTCTTGTCAAGACATAATTTTGCAGTTTTTCTTCAAATAAGGGGTATTTCAAGAGATAAAAACACTCGTCTTGCTTCTTGTTCTCGCTATGAGAGACAAAAAGCTTTTGTGTCCAGTGCTTCTTGTATAGTGCAAGATGCTGACCTCGCAATGTTGCTCTGTGCAATACATACAGTACAAGTCAGTCAAACAGTTTTACATTTTGGTGCTGCTGGGCGGCTCAATTTCAATGACCTCAAAGCCCTGGTTATCGATGCCGTTTATGGAGTGGTGATGGTGTCCTGCCTCATTGTGGTAGCAGTAGGCGCAATGAGCCGTCGGTACGGGCACCATTTTGGTGAAGTTGGAAAAGTCCACCCGGTATTTTCCCTCTTTGCTGCGGGAAATGATAGGGAGAAAGTCGTATCCCCACATGATCTCCTGTGGGATGTATGAAGTCCTGACCTGGCAGGAGGAGCTGGTGGACTCGGCCGTGCCGTCGAAAAACACCACGAGCTCGAACTCCTGCTGATGCAGAGTGTCTACGGCCATGTCGAAGAACGGGCTGGTTTTATCGATGACGTGGTAGAGCGTTAAAGGGCAGACGAAAAACAGGTTGTCCTTGCCGGCGTCCACCATGAAGTCGATGTTGACCTGGTCCATGATGATGGTCTCACCTTCAGGGGTGATCGTGGTCCTCAACAGCTTGCCGTAGACCTGACTGCCGATCATCAGGGTCTTGCGCAGGTTGGCCACGCGGATCTGGAGGCAAAGAGTGCCTTTTTTAGGGCAGATAACTGCGGATTCGCTGAACGTTATGGTCTTGGCTCTCTTCTTGGGGAGGGCGATTTTTGTCATAACCACACCGCACCAGAAGCAGTTGATTATGGCACCCATAAGACTCTGAATTATAATCAGAGCCACGGCTCCTGTGCAGGCGTTGGTCACGTACAGATTGCCGTAACCGATGGTGGTTTGGGTCTCCAGCGAGAAGAGGAAAGCGTAAGTCAGGTCGGTCACACTATAGACGCATGCCGTGTGGTTACTGGCTGGATTCTGCCAAGTTAGATCACCGTTGTCTCTGGCGATCCAGTACCAGATGAGGCCGAAGATGAACCAGCTGAGGGTGAAGGACGCCACGAAGTGCAAGATGACGAATCGCCATCGGGTCTCTACGAAGGTGGTCCATATGTCGAGCACATAGGCGAAGCGGTTTCTGTGCATCACGTTGCCAAACTCGATGTTGCAGCGGCCATCTTTGGTCACCAGGCGATATTTGCGAACCCTCCGCTCCGACATGTACTCTTTCAACACCTCTCTCACGGAGCGAGTCATTTTCAGGATCTGTCTGGGAAGAGAATCAAGCGATATTTGTTACTAGAATCAAACCAAGATTTGATGCAAAACAGCAGAACTGTGGCTTCATTGTGATCCTCTCCAGTCTTTCTGTTGCTACAGCGTTTCAAAGAGGACAGAGAACGTGTTGTCCAACAGACTGGAGTATTTAGGGATAAACACTTGCTATTGTTATGCATGAGATAAGATGTCCGAATCCGTCCACATACTGTACATACACACACACACACACACCGTCCAGATACTGTACTGTATACATGCATGTGAACACCTGAGGTGATTTCATATTTTGCAAACAATAAAGATTGTTTTTTTAATCTGGGCCATTTCAAATAACATTCCCAAGAACACCTTTCAGTTGCATTGTTATTATCAGCTGATGCTCTTTTTGCATTTTGTGATTTTTTTTTCTCCAGGACATTAAGGCCTGGTTTCACAAACAGGTCTTAGGTTAAGCCAGGATTAGGTTTTAGTTCAATTAGGACATTTAAGTTGCTTTTATAAACGTGCCATAGAAGAGAATCAAGCAATACTGATGTGCATCTTGAGATAAAACAATGGCACTGACATATTTTAAGATATTTCAATGCAAGTTGCGTTCAGTTAAAACACCTCAAACATGTATGTTAGTCTTTAGTCCAGGCTTAAGCCTTGTCTGTGAAACCGGGGGGTATTAGAGTTCATTTGAAACTAGCTATAATTTCCCAGGCTGTGCTTAGTGCAAGAAGCAAAGCATGAGTGAGCGTGTTATCATTAATTAGCCGAAAGCCAATCTCTGAACTCTATGCAGAATGAAATCAACACTGCTGAAGTGTTTTGAGTTCATAACATAGTAATTTGTAAGGAACCGCTCGGAAATAAGTCTTAATTGATTATCTGCTACTGTAATCATAGTTTCATTTAAGTGTTCATTTCAGCAGCCTATGTTTAGGTAGGTTTTTCCAAAGTCACTTTTTTCCAATGAATGCTGTTTAAAAGGCACACTTGCAAACCGGTGTTCGAAGATCCTCTTAAAATATGAGCACAATTAAAAAAAGATGAACTATGCATACAAGTGCAAATTAGTTGAATAAATAAGCGAATCCAAGCACTCAAGCAAGAATTTTGTCTCACACCTTGACTGTGTTTCGCCGCAGGCTTTGATTCACGATCATTTTACTCCCCTTGACACATTCTGAATGTTTCTTTGTACTTAATTACAACAAAAGCGTTGATAAACGCAGGCGTTGCATGGCAGCGTGTTCAGGGCAGTTAGCTACGGGTAATCTCCGCTTATCTGTCGTTTATGAGCGACTGAGTGCTGCTCGGTTTGCTCCAGATCCATTTGTTCCATCTCCGGAGTGTGCTTAATGTTTAATGCAGAGTCTATTAGAATACACATCAACTCTGTGCCGAAGCTCAATTACAGCACAGAATAGCAAGTGTTCAGCCCAGCCAGAGGAACCCGCAGTTCCCGTCCACCACCAATCATCTGCTGTGCAGATTTATGAATTTAATGTTCCCAAAATACCATGAGGAATATCGGTGCTGATGACTGAACCAGACCGCACATCAGATGAGCAGAGATGTACATTACAGACCAGACACACGTACTGGAAGAAAAATGTTCAGCTTACCTAGAGAAGTCTGACCAGGTGCGAATCACAAACTTCTTCAGTCGCTCAGCGGCTCTCTTGCTTGTTGTCCTCTCTTTTAAATGTGAGCTAAAGCAGGAAATTGGAAATGAACATGTGTGTTACTCATTAATAAGCTGTGTCCCTCCTCAACTGTTTCACACTCCGCTACTCTCTCTTTCTCTCTCTTTCCAGCCAGGTGTCTGAGACAACTCATGCCCAACTCTTCCCTTTTCTAGACTTCCCTCCTACTCACACAGTCATCCATGTTTATGTATACACAAGTCGACGAGTGTATACACACAGATGCTTTACACAAGGGAAGCATGAGGGGGGAACTTACTTTCGCATACTCGAGACCGAAGTACGCATCAACACACGTACACACTCCCTCACGCTTGATCGGGACGCCCTGGTACCCCTACAAAATCACTACTTTTTGCTTTACCATAAATATTCATCAGCAGCGATGGTCATGTTTAATTAAGCGATGCATGCAGTGATAAATCAGGATTCTGGGAATGTTTCAGGTCACCAGTCGGCTGCAAATCATAAAGGTCACAGGTCACGCTTTGCTGCAACTAAAGAGGATTTGATTTCGGGGATATATAGATGAATATCTGATGTGTGTATTTGCATTTTTGTACATTTGGATAGACACCAAAAGAGTGAAACTTACAAAACCATTATGAGGGACTCTCATTTGTTAGCAAATTATGTTGAAATGTTTTTGTTTTTGTTTTATGTGCATTTTAGTGTCTATCTGAACATGCAAAACTATATGTGCGCTAGATACACCCTTTACTTGTGAATTTTGACAAATATTAATCCCGTTTGTATTGAACATCGGATCTGATTCAAAGTCTAGAACAAATAATAATCATTCCATTCGAGTTTAATCAAGTCTCTCGGATATTCAGAATCACACTCTTTCTTCTAGCAGAGCAAATCTGATCCGAAATGTGATTCTCTGATCTTTTGTTCTTTGGACAGAGAGTAAAACATGACAGTGGTTTCAACCTGAGAACTCAAAGCATTTCCACAGAGACTGAAGTCTGCTGACATTGATACTGTCCTTTGACATTGAAATGAGAGACTGATGGTGAAATCGCTTCCTAGAAGTCTTCATTTGTTGTTTAATACAATCAAATCATACGATTAAGAGTGACATATTGTATTATGTTATACAAAAGTTAGTTCCTGCACTTAAATCTGATTCTAAATTGAATATCGCCCTTTCACGCCTACCTTGTTTGGTCCGGATTTTCAGACTTTTCAGCTTGATCCGAATCAAAATTACAGGTAACCTAAACATTATATAAAAATATCAAAGGATTCACAAACAGAAACAGTTTTAATTGCTTTCTTATTGTGGGAATGAAAGATATATACTTGCATTTCTTTTTCAAGAACCAAAAACAGAGGTTGGGTTTTATTGTACTTACATTTATGTATATGGAATTTAGCAAAAATTAAAATTAAAATTATAATATAGTATTCTTTCCTTTTATTTGAGGGGATTATTATGAAAACCAAATATAACGTTTTCTAAACACAAAGAAAAAGTGGGGTCAATGGTGTCAATTATAAATCTAGACAAATCTTTCCAAAATTTTCTTACATGAGCATTTCAGCCAATATATTGCAAAAAGAACAGTTCAGATCATTATAATTTTTAACTTTAACAAGAACATTATTTACTGGGTACCTGTGTAAGATTTTGAAACTTATTTCCTTTATTTTATTTACCAATAAATATTTGTTTGGTAAAGTCCAGATGGCCTTCCATAACAAACCTTCAACCAGTCTATTCCAACAATACAAACAATACAGTTTGGCCTGCAATTACTTTTTGAAGTAATGAACGAATAGTTTTATTAACATTTACGACTCCGGGGGCAAAACAAATGTTTCCAATTGCAGTATCAAATAAATCAAAGGAAGAAAGGGGCGCAATACTGGTTTGGGTATTAGCTCTGAATAATGCCAAGACCCCTGAGGAAATCACATCCATGACAATAGAAAGTTACCCGCCGAAATCGACAACTCGCTGACGTCAGACACACGTCCGTTTACAAACCAATCAATGTCGAGATGCATCCCATATAGATGATGACGACAGGACGCAAGTACGTCATGTAACGTTCGCATAATTGCAATGTGAAACCAAACCAAAACTTACCGAATGTATAAAATGCATCAAAACGTGAACTTTGGTTCGGACCTTCAGGTGTGAAAAGACACGCGAAAGTTGTTCCTCCATTGTTTGTAGCTAAATAGACTAAATAACTTGCAATATTGTTTTTAAAATGTAAGTTTTATAAGAAATGAAAATATGACATGTTTTTTAAATTTATGTTACAATAATATTAGACTCACAATTGTGATTAACAGCGATATTCAGTTAAAACTAAATATTAAAGATAGTTCACCCAAAAATTCCATCATCTAACGAATTTTGAAGAATGTTTTGGTGACCATTGACTTTCATGGTAGATATATATAAAAAATACATTTCTCAAAGTACCTCTTTTGTGTATACCACACACAAGAATAAAGAAAAGCCATACAGGATTGGAAAGACACGGTAAGCCATGCCTTTAATCATAAAACTAGCAAAGAACGACATTCAAAGCAATGCAAAAATGCTTTGATTACTATAATGTGAGTTTCCATATATCATCACAGCTCATTTCATGATTGGATTTCAAATTGGCCTTGTGTTTTCTAGTTAACTGAATCCATTTAAAGCAATGGTTATTTAGATTTCAGAGAGCCTCCAGCATAAACACAGATACATGTTTCTGAAGTATTACCACACTTCTGGTTGTTTTTACATCAGTATTCTGTCTCGTTACAAGGATTACTTTGGGAAGAACTGGGAGAATTTTCCCTTCCGGCAGTGACCAAATGACAAAATATTATTTAGCCTAAAAGATAATTCATTGGATGTTCACAGCTGTTGTTTAAATCATTATTCTGGAGTGTGTTTCCCGTATAATGACGTAACCCGCTGCTTAGTACGATACATCGCTGTAAGAAATCAAATAGCTGGTCACGACCGCTTCACGAAACCGTATTCTCCTGTCAGTCATTCGGCTATAATCTTCATTCAGTTCAATACCTTTGTGAGCTTTGACATGCCGAAGACCAAATTTACCTCAGCAAAGCTTTCAATGGAAAATCCATAATAAGCTTTTCAATAATACCAAACCACAACATGTTGCCTTAGGCCGCCATTCAAGATCACTGATCCAAGAAAGACGTTTTTCCACACTGACTTTTCTGCTGAACTTATTGGTGTAAACAGCAACAGCTGAAAAGTTTCAAATCCATTTTTATACAACAATACGCATGTTACTCTATTTAGAAAATGCTGAGTTTCTATGGCCTGGATGTTTAACTTCACAAATTATTTTGAAATGCATTTCTTTTCATGCATGAACATTGCCATCAGGACTGAGCAGAACACGTTTTCATGAAAACCTCCCAGCTTATAAAATGTTACCAATAAGCACTGAAAGGACTGTAAACTCTAAACTGACTTTTTGAACTTTTCCCTCATTGGAATAATTCACAGAAGCATTGCCCTCTGAGTCGAGGTGGCAAAGTAAAGTTTCTCTTCACCCTTCTGTGCTCATAATGATATAATCACCTGTGCCAGGTGGCTGAGGGGGTATTTCACTATTGAAGTGTGAACGTTAATGACCAACTTAGTTCCATTGAACGACTCGAGTGAGTCACACGCTCCAGGCGACGCTCCCACTCATATTTTCTTCTTTTGTTGCCTGCTTTTTTTTTTTACTCCTAAATAGTTATTGTAGCTTTTCGAGCCGTCCGGTGGATAATTTGAGCGCTCGGTCGGTGGTCGAAAATGAGAGCCAAAAGTCATAAGCATTATTTGTTAAGCTAAAATCTATTTAATAAGTTTTTTATTAAAAATTTTAATAATATGTTTTGTATATCATTTACTTCAAGTCCTGGAAATCATTATCATTCATGGCCAATGCATCATTCGTTGTAAAGTCATGGTTTCTATTGGTACATGGTTCGCTCTAATACCGGCAAAAACCTGAATTACTCCATAAAACCAACCTTGACCTGACATACAGTAAGGGGATCCAAGGAAACAAGTCATGCCTTTAACTGTCATTGAATGATAATGCCTTCATTTATTCTGGTGTTTTGCTAGTGGACTTAAAGGGATAGTTCACCAAAACATTAAAATGGTTTACGGGTGACTAAATTATAGGATAATTAAATGTTTTGGTGAACTATCCCTTTAAACAAATGACTGTTTAAAATGCAGTTGTGCCAAATTAAAGTTGATTGTTCTCCACTGCTACAGTATTGTGTCGTGAAGGGCCTTTAGCTGTGGGGTGGACTGGGTGGGAGGAATCATGCATGAGTCAAACTTTGTGTCATCAAGAACTCATTTCATACCGAACACACTTCCAGATTGAAGAATTGATCCATCCTGGACTATGCTGTGGACTAACAAATTGTTTCACTACATAACACTGACAGATTTAGGAGACACATTTATCTAAAGCAACGTTCAAGGTGTACATTTCATCAGTTCATGCCTTTCCGGGGAATCGAACCCATGACTTTGTCTTTGTCAGCAGCATTTATCACTGTTTGAGCTTCAGATCCAGAGAAAATGAACATCAAATGTGTGATTGTGCATAAATATTTTTGTGTGAATTTGTAGAGAAAACCTAATGTATTTTCACAAATGTATTGTCTTAATAAAACATGCACACAGCTTTGATACTTAAAATATCCAGTCTCTTTTACAATTGAATTGATTAAAAAATGATTCAGATTAATTTGGAGCAGCACTCGTTAGATTTGTTTATTTAAAAATATATGTAGTTTGATGATGTTTGTTTTTGTGCCCAATAATTATTATTTTTTAACTGAAGATATTTCATTTTAAATAACAATGCAGTTCTTTTGTTAGAATAGCTTGTAATGCATTCGCTTGAGTTTAGCTGAACTACTTTAAATTGCTTTTTGTCCCGACTTAGTTTTACCAAATCTGGCATTTCATCCGTGGATAGAAAAATTAGAGGTAAAAACTGCAACTCACCTTCCTTTAGTGTGGAGAAAACAGCACCTCAGTCAGTCAACACAGGGTCCACTGGGCACTTCCTTCTTATACATTGCGCTGATTCTGCATTTCAAACCTCTTTTTGTATTAATACTCAGTTTCTGAGAGTACAAAGAGTTCATAAAATAGATACATAGTACTTTATAATGTGCCAGAACCTGTTCAGATCCGTGGTTGGCTTGATAAACTACAGCAGTCAGAGCTGGTGTCTGGCCAGCAGAAAGTTGTCAGTATAAGCAAGGCCAAGGACGCTTGGCAAACACTGGCTGTATATTTGCCAACAGCTCCTTGTTTAATTCAAGAAAGGAAAGCATCTGAGAAAAAGCCTGATTTTCTGCTCTATGTCTTGCATGAAACATCACCTCTTAAGAATATTTATGGCACCTGCAAATGGAACCATTGCAATTCCGGTATTTTCTGAAAGGTGTCACTGCTGAGCAAACACACACGACTGATGCTGGCTATTGTTCTCATGAATAATCAGCTTCAAGACTTCAGAGTTGCACATGAAACCTCAGTCCTGAATGTAACTGTAATATCTGGATTCTCTGCTGAACACACCGCTAATGCGACAAACTAATCCTCTCTTCTGATAACATGACAAGCGTTCACGTTATACTCTCTTATGTGGGCGCTGAACAGCACTTCAAGCTAAAATGAAACAGTGTGATTTATTATCAAACTCAGCTCAGAGGGGGAGTAAAGCGCACTGGATTATTGAACACTATAGTCTGACAATATTCATTAGTAATGTTGTCACCTACAGTAAAGTGAAGAAAATATCTTAAAGTGATATAGTTTAACCAAAAATGAGAACTCTGTCATCATTTACTCGGCCTGTATGAATTAACAGTTTTGGTGACCATTGACTTCCGTTGTATAGACAGAAAAAAAAGTTGTCAAAATATAATCTTCCACATTACATATATATGTTTGATTCATGCTCCACGGAAGAAAGAAACTTTGGTTTGGAACGACGTGAGGTTATTTTTGTTATCTAAAACTAAAACCCTTAAAAAAACAACATTTTCATTACATTAACTGGTCTCATTTAATTTGCAGCTGTTCACACACACTGTAAAAAATGTGTAACCTCTCCAAGTCAAAATTTTCTAGTGACTGGTCACATCTAAATTTTTCAATTGGCCCAAGTGCAATTCTTGTTGCAATAGTCTGTTAACATTGGCTCAATGAGAAATAATACGTCAGACTATAATTGAAAAATTTAGATGTTATCAGTCACTAGAAATTTTTGACTTGGGGATGTATTTTTATTTTTTTTACAGTGCATTGGTTATTAAAAAAAAGTGATGAATACATTAAAATGATTACGTATAGCCCCTTCAAGCTGAAGTAGGCAACTAAAATAATTACAAATAAATAAAATAATACTAAAATAATAAATAATAATGTCAAAACACAAAACAAAATGACTAAAACTTTAACTATAATTAAAATGAAAAAGAAAATATAAGAAAAAAATGTTATCAAAATATTAACAAAAACTATAACAGCATAAAACAACACTATAGGGTGAGCAAATCATGACTGGATATTCATTTTTGGGGTGAATTATCCTTTTAAAGCCTGACATGGTTCACAAAAGGCATTCAGCGTCAATATAATTGTCCTTGTTTTAAGTAATAGTCTCTTAACAAAGCAAAATACAGAGAATAAAGTGTTTTCTGTATGATAGAACATTTCCATGTTTAGTAAAATGTAGTATTATACAGAGGAAGATGGCAATGCGTATTTATATGCAAAATTATTCATGAAGTTCCTAGTTGTAATTATGATTTGAAGGGATGTTCAGGTGCAACTTTAAAGTTTGCAACTGATAATTATGATATTCTGACAGCATGAAAGCAGCATTAGCCTCCTCGATATAGGACTGTTGGGAACATACTGAAAGCGCCAATGATGCACTAGAGATAATCCTGTGTTTAACAATGTTTGTTTTTACAGAAAAGCAAATGAAAAGCAAACCAGTTGAAATGGTAGAGAAATGATGATTACATAAACACTGAAAACTAGCTCAATGCAAAAGACGTCTGCAGTGAACACATCACAAAATTTCAAGGGCATGTTGTAACATAAAATATGACGCATATTTTCGTACTGACGAAGACGAAAATTGGTTGAAAAAAAAAATACCCAAACCACAAAGTTGTGTTATCACATCAACTATGATGCACATTTCCCTGTTAAGAGAATAAAAGAGATCAAATATGCCATGTCACTCTGGTGACAATAACACTTGCTTCACACGGACAACAAATGTAACCGAGCCTCAAAGACTGTGGCATTTGCAAATGAATTGTAACACAAGAGATAATAAAAAAAATAAAATAAAAAAAAATTAGTATTCATCCCTATAAGTCAATATTTGGTAGAACCACCTTGGGCTGCAATTACAGCTGCAGTTTTTTGGGGGTATCATGTCAGTTTTAAACATCTGAATCATGCATTTTGTACTCATTCCTCTTGGCAAAACTGCTATTTAATTAAAGTTGCTCAAGAAATAAATTGTCCAAGCTCTGCCAGTTCACATATAGGGACCGTTAGTGAATGCTAGTTTTTAAGTCTTGCCATCAGTCTGGCTTTCGACATATAGGTTGTTGGTTTTAAGTAGCTTTTGAAGCATCATGCATGTATTAGGGACCGTTTACACAACATCGTTTCAAAGTAAAAACTGAAAACTTTTTATGTGTTTGGTTTTACACAACGACAGTGTTTTAGCGGCTTGAAGACGCAAACATTTGAAAACAGGTTTTAAAGTGCAAGTATTTGAAACCGCTGGCGTTATCTTCTCCTCGTAAATTACAAATACATGAATTTGTGAGAATGGTTTCATCATGCACAAGCGTATTACGTGTTCAGTTTATAGGCAGCAGAATACAGCGGTTTTAGCCGGTTTCGGATCTGTGTGAACGGGAATAGCTTTGATGGAGGAAGGATTTTGAAGGATTTCTGTTTTTAGTACATCATTGTCATGTAAACATACCCTAAATGTCATTGTCCTGACATTGTAACTTCCACACCAGTCTCAAGTCTTCTGCAGACTGACAGGTTTTCTCAAGAATTGCCCATTTGCCTTCATCCATCTTCCCCTCAGTGACCATCCTGTTTGAGTGTGGGAATAAAGTGTTTCATGCATTTGGCGAATGCTTTTATCTAAAGTAACTTTCTGAACATTGCATTCAAATTAGATATTTATCATTTCATGTATGCCTTAATATTATTAATTCATCATTGACATTAGGATACGTACCAAAAACTTTTAAGCTGGCTGTTTATTAAACCTCTTGATCCTGGAGAATTAGTTCATTACACACTGATATCGAATCTTCCTTTTCTGTCAAAAATACTAGAAAAGGCAGTATCCGGACAACTGTGTTCCTTCTTAGAAAGAAATGGTATCGGCGAGGATTTCCCATCAGGATTCAGACCGTATCGTAGTATCACAGCTCTCATTAGAGTCACAAATGATTTGCTCTTATCATCCGATCGAGGTTGTATCTCTCTATTAGTGTTCCTGGATCTTAGTGCTTTAACCCTCTGGGGTCTGAGGTGTTTTTGGGGCCCTTGAGATGTTCTGACATGCCCTGACATTTATGCTTTTTACAGTTGCTTATAAACATATTAATGGCAAAGGTGTAATTACACTCTATTTATCACAAATGATATTATCACTACCATTATATGTGAGCAACATGTATGTACATGTTTGTATTTTTGAGAGAATAATGTTTATGCATGGTTATTGAAAAAACGTCCACAAAATATGTGTCCACTAGACTTTTGACTAATGGATGTTGTCACATAGAGTTTTTGCTTCAAAATGATGTGAAAATCATCCTACCTAATCACTCATATAAAACAATACATTGATTTAAATTTTGTAACACACTTTTTGTTTAGAAAGGTTATATGCGTGGGGGCGTGAATGATCATGAATAATGATGTGATTCACACCTGAAGGTGATGATACACAGGGCAACTTTTTGAGCAATATTGCTGGGCAATGTTGCCGTCAACGGGCAACCAGACGAGACACAGGGCCCACGACAGATCTAAATGATCCAGATGGAAATATGGATTTATTTCCCATTTTCAATGGGAAAGTGCCGAAGTAATAATCGCTCGGCAACATTGCCCAGCAACATTGCTCAAAAAGTTGCCCTGTGTATCATCACCTTGAGAAGACAATGACCCGCATAAAGAGCTGCATTATGAGCCTTTCGGTCAGGTATGTCACTGAGATGGAACTACTAGAAAGAATGCGAGGACAAAAGAAATATATATATATATATATATATAACAATCCCTTTGAATGCCTTCTCGACATGACAGGCATCAGCACAGATCCTCAGCACAGAACACAAGAAGCACACACGTCCTCTGCACACATCGTCTCCACACCAGCGTGATGAATCCGATGTTCAAGCAGAAGGAACTGGACGAAATATGTTGAATGCTACCGATCCACAATCTGTCTTGTGATGCAGCCTGAATCATAATCACAGCATGTCCGTTCGTTGGCCAGAGGAGAACTGGCCCTCAACTGAGTCTGGTTTCTCCCAAGGTTTTTGTTCTCTATTTCTGTCACTGATAGAGTTTGGGATCTTTGCCACTGTCGCCTCTGGCTTGCTTAGTTAGAGACACTTAATATTCAGCAATATTACTGACACCATTGTATGAGAACTGGACTGAGATGGACAATGACATCCCTGTTTTCTACAGAATTGCTTTATGTTATTGATGTACTTGATGTACACAGTTATTGAACTGAAATGAATAAACACTGAACTGATTTCAAGTGAATGATGACTTTACTATTGTATATTGTTTTTAGAGCTGCTTTACAGCAGAATTGAATTCTATTTGCATCATTGAATCTTTATTTTCCAGTTTATCACTGTAAAGCTGCTTTGAAACAATCTGTAGTGTATAGAAATAAAGGTGACTTGACTATTCCATTCAAAACCATGACTTCACCATCACTTTTTTTTTTAAATGAACAAAGAAAGATGTAAATGCCTTTGTTAGTTGGTACTGTACCTTACAATGTCAATAGGAAAATGAACTTTGTATTTGATGTTATAACATTCCCCAGGGCCGGTTTATTTATTTATTTTTCCCCTTCGTGCACTTCAATAGGAAAATATGCATCATAGTTTATGTCAAACATTTGAAATCCTTACCTCAAGGGTGTTTGCCTGCAGACTATTTTTAGTGATGTATTATTTTTGTGTTTATTTTAATCGCCATAAATTTTTTCTTCTGAAGTATTGTTTTTATATCTGTTTGCCATGGAATGAAAAAATACTTTTGATGTCAGTGTAATGACTTGTTGCACAATTTATTTATAGTTTTTCTTTGCAATAACGTACCAGTGAATCATTTAAAATAAGACCAGGAAAGTGCATTAAGTAAATAGGGTCAATTTGAATGCAATATGTTCTCTTTGTTTTCATGTGTTGTCAAATGGCATTATTCGATTTAATGTTAATGTTACAATTAACTGTTTCATATTACAAGAGAGAAGTGACACACAAAAAAAAACCCTGACCACTTGCTGCACTAGATCTAATAAGTTGTGATGGCCAAAGTAAAATTAAACACGTTTTTAACAATTTAGTAGGTCTATATAAATGTGTTTCATTTTGTTCCTGTGATGGTTGAATTTTCAGCAGCCAAAAGAAGAAAAAAACTTTAAAAAAAACGTCCTGATCCCAAACTTTTGAACAGTAGTGTATATATGTGTAGAGATGTCTCACAACCTCATGATAAATTGATTTCTTTGCAAACCTACAGTCTCTCAACTTGAGGTAAATCCAATCAACTTTGAGGACCATATGGAGGACCTTTAGAAATGTTCCAGAATCACCAGTGATGCACTGGGGGACAATCTGTGCTGTTTTTATCCCACAGCAAAAAACCTTCAGAAAGAAAATGGTAAATATTGCAATAAACAGAGCTGCAAATGACCCCTGACAAAAACACTAAACAATAGGGTTTGAAGGGTATGTTATAACAGCAAATATGATATTTTCCTTTTTGAGTAAGAAAAAGGGAAAAATATATATATTTAGCATGACCCAAAAGAGTATGTTATAACATCAAATATGAAGCAAACTTTCCTAGTGATGATGCATGGAAAAAAAAAAACCTAACCAAGAGATTAATGTCCTTGGTCCATTAAAAAACAAAAACAAACTTGAAATAAATAAATGTTACTAAACAGTACTAAAATATAAAATCACATTTAAAAATTAAAAATATATATTTTACCTAGTTGCCAAAGTTGCCAACATTTCTCATTTTCTTTGATTTAGCTTGATGTGCAAAAATAACTTAAACTATAGACATAAAAAAAACAAACAAAAAAAAAAAAAACATAACAAAATAACTAAAACTATATATATATATATATATATATATATATATATATATACACACACACATATTATTACGCATAATTGAGCTATCAAAAATGTATTTTTGATTAGCTTGGCTAATTGCTCATAAAATATTAAATATGAGTATAATCTGGTATTATTCTAAGTGTTATAATTAATGACAGAATTTTCATTTTTGGGTGAATGACCCTTTAAGAGAAACTCCTTTAAACTTTAGGAAAAGTTAAACAGAATAGTTGACATTAGTAAGCCTGTCATCTTATACTGCACTATTGAATTACAAAGATGGTCAATCCATGAAATCACATTTTGCAATTTTATTTGACATTATTTTCTTAAAAAAAAAATTTGGTTTCAACTTTTAAAAAGTAAGTATTCGTGCTGCCTTGAAATGTTAAGTATAGTCAACTTAAAATGCGTGTAAAAACTGACAACTTAGATATTTGAGTTGATAAAACTTAAAATTGTTTTTAAACTTAAAAACTTTTGAAACAACATTTTATTTTGACAGTATACTGCAATTGTCACCCTTCACTCGGCTCCAGCTGCAAAACGAAGTGCACATGTACTTGTTTTATTTACCAAACTAAAGGAAAACACATTCTTTACTTCTCTTAAATATGTGAAACAAAATGTTATTTGAAAATAATTTCATAAAAGGCTTTTTAAAAGGCTTTAGTTCAAAAAGTCTTAGAAGCATACAAGAAACGCATGCTGATTGACCAATGTTTACTTGAAACACTTGGAGAAATGAGCAATGGCACTGAGGGCAGATTAATTTGAATGTTAACCAGCTTGTCAGAATCACAACACACTGGAAAAAATGAAAATTTGAAGTTAATAAAAAATTGACTTCCTTTTAGTTCAACATAATGCATTTGTTTAAATGTAGATAAAATCAATTGAATGCAACCACTTACGATAATTTTTTTTAATTAATTTCAACAAATAATTTTTTTCAGTGCACTGTAGATCAGTCATACATTTAATTTTGAACTAACTATTCATATAATTTGATATATTTGTCCAATGAATACTGTTTGCATGCATTTTACAGATCTACTACACAAGGTGATGTTTTTCCTTATGTAGTGTGTGGGAGTAAATGACAAGATCCTGACCACGAGCAACATTTCTACCTGTACAAAACAACAAGAACACAAATGTACCAAAAAAAAAAAAAAAAAGACAAGCAACCCACACAATAAGAGCAGTCTGGAGATATGGATTGCATTGCTTCAGTCCTCAACAGTCTTTCTGCTTAAAGCAACTTAACCAACAAGCAGTTCTTGAAGCCTCTTACACATAAAAAGGAGATTCCTACGAAGTGAGCACTTTCAAGCACTTATATCTGAAGTTCCTCACAGACTCCCTGCATTTACACTCCATTTTCTGCATTCAGATGGTAATTCAATGCTTAGTCAAAGATTCCTTTAGACAAACTCCTGCTGGAAAACAGCTCAAAGTGATCTAACACACACTGCCTGGTTACACAAAAAAACGTGTCCCCATATACCATTCAGTCAATAAGTTGAATATTTTAGTGGAAGTGTATCGTTCTTCTGCTTCAAAAGTTACATTTCTCCATATCGCTTCTCCTTCTAAAGCTCCTAATTTAAATGTTCACTGCTTTTGCTCACTCAGCTGCTGAATATTCAACACACACTGCATTTGCTTTCCACTGACCCATCTTGGAAACCAGAAACTCTTTGGTTCAGAATTTCAGCTGCTGAATATTCAACACAAACTCCCCAAACTAAACATCTAGAAACATTAGGATACTGTATTTTGTAAAAATGCAAATAAGCTTTACATATCTTTATTGGAAAGGGTTTAAAAGCAATGTTCTTCATGCAACCATAAACTATTTTTGCACATGCAATGATTGCATGACAGGCGGTAGACAATTAACTCTTAACTCTTTCACTGCCAGTGTTTTTGATCATTTTCCCAAAAGTTTCAGTTTTGTTTGAATATCTGAATTTGCAATGAATAGAGTAGATGGAGTAGATGGAGTCCATCAACACCCCCAAAGCTTCACAGTCCTGAAGCTCGTCCTTCGTCGACATTTCATTCAGTAACATTAGGCAGTTTTGAATTATATGCTGTTTAATGTTGCTGATCGCGTTATTTGACATAAGCATCTGCTTATTATGATATCACTTGTTTCTGCTTCTTCTTCTCCTGTGTTTTGATCAGGAGATAACGTTTTGATAGCGCCCCCTACCCTATAACAGTGTAAACATGGAAAGCCGGAAATGTTCCCCTGTGGGAACAGCCACTGTCCCGCTGCAGGAGGCGTGAGCACTGCAGATGTGAACAGAGCAATAAACTGCAATGTCTGTGATGTAAGACATTTACTGTCCTTGTACTTGACATTTCTTTTTTCCCCAATAATAGACATGTCATTGTCATTACTGGAAGCTCAGAGGCTGTGACTCAGTGTGATAGGGTGATGTATATGTCCGGGACTACATCTCCCATAAGTCTGTGTGGTAGCATAATATTACTTTGACACGCACTATAAATAAAACAGTAGCCTAGTGTACAGATTTGTGCTTCTTCTTGAGCTCTGTGAATTCTGTGCTGGATTGGAGTGTGAATTGTGATTAGTGGTTGTATTTGTTTCTCTTCACACTTACTGCCGTGTTGAAGCCCTGTGGATTGTTGTGAATTTCTGTTTTACTCTTTTTCTCCTTGAATGAGATTTGTATTAGTGTTTTAGACAATTACTATTTTATGCAAAATCTGGTATCTGTTAATTGTAATATAGATTTTTTTTTTTTTTTTTTTTTACAGTGTTATTGTTACATGTTACGCATGTAATAACTATAAATTACGCATAATTACATGCAACTAATCCTTGAACACACAAATGGATGCAAAAGTCAATACATTCATCCAGACAGCAACATAGTGTCGGCCCAGATCCGGCCCACATCTGGTACAAAGACTATAGAAGTAATTATGAAACCACATATAGATATAAGTATGTCAAAAAAGCATGCTTAAGATTTAATTGCTAACTAATAACATTTTAAAATTGAAAATATAATTTAATTGCAATTAACAAGCAGTAAAATGTCAAAAAATATTACATTCAGTTTGCAATGAAGTAATATATTATTTTAAGTATATTATTTCCATAATAAGGACTCCTTTTTAAAGAAGGATTTTCCAAATTCATAAATGTTAATAGTTTGCTTATTGCATGAAAAACTAAAATGAGCAACAGCTCAGAAAAATAAAAGTCACGCAATTCAAAGTCTGAGAGTTGTTCTCGATGCTTAAAGGTTCATTAATTACATTTGTGTTTCGCCAGCTATGAGCGCACAGTTATGATACTGCATGTTGACTGATGAGAAAGTTAAATAAATCAAATAAGAAATTCTCTTCAAAATGTCAAAGTTTGATGGATTAAATCAGTCAAATTACAAAACATGTCTAGACATGTTATTGGCAACAACCATGACAATTTACGATTCAATCATTTTTGAGATTTCCCCAGCCTGAAGCCTTCATTTAATGTGTACACTGTTTTAAGCATTTGTCAGAAGTAGCTACAATTGATTTATTTAGATTTAAAAAAACACTACAATAGACCTTTAACATCAGAAATATTGATGGCACCATACACATGCTGTTCCTCAGAGCCCTGAAACTACAAAATGAAATAAAACCAGGCATTTCAACCAATGCTGTGATTCACTACCATTGCACCCGAGTAGTTAACTGACCCCATGGCACTGGCCAAAGAACTTGTTTCGTCCACATTTTCTACTTCACATCATCAGCACTGTGAACAATATCATTCCCTCTCAGCATCCAGCCTATATAGTGCTCCGTGAAGACACTTCAGCATCAGCCAATCATTCTCTGGGCTTTTTCGTCTCCCTGTACTGTTAACATTCCTGAAGTGCAAATGAACAAACAGTACAACCTCCAACAACAAATGACACGGTGTAACCGATGACACCTCAACGCCACCGTAACCCCAGCAGGAGATCTTCAACCGTTTCCATTCTCCTGTTTCAATCGTCACCTTATGTTCACAGCTAATTGAACACCTGGAACCAAATCCCCACAGTGACACACAATTAACCCTATAAAATGCATATGTTTTTATTTTTCTCTCTTTGCACATTCCATGAATTCATTAACTATGCCTTTGATCATGTGAGATAATATTTATACATACTCACTGGACACTTTATTAGGTACACCTTGCTATAGCGGGTTTGACCCACGTGGCCAGGCAGTAATATATATATATATATATATATAATTATAAATAAATATTTATTATTTTTGGGTAATATCATGTGCTTGTTTAGACAGTAATTAAAGCAATTTACAGCAATCTGTCTTATCTGTACCACTGACCCTTATTGTTTTTTAATAATAATAATAATGATAATAACTGGCTGTCCCCAATGGGAAGTGTAATCAGATTTATTGGGTAGGGGTGGTGATTTAGCTGTTTTCTTAGGGTTTTAAATGTATGAATATAAAAATGAAAAGGCAAAAAAGTTGTGCTAAATAAAGATATCCTCTGAAAACAAATATTCATAGACTTTTTTTCTCATTCAGTGATCACAGCAAAGCAAATTACTGACAGACTGCTACACGACAATGCTCTTTTTCACTCTCCCTTTCATTCTGTCTCCATCATCTATTCAAATTTATACCGGAGAACAATGAGAGAGAAACAGGTCAGAATGTGAAATAAAATAAATGCTGGGACATTCTTGAATATTACATCTGCTAAACACGTTCAACTCTACATATTACGGAATGGTTCGACTTTATTTAAACATAATTTACACACTGATACACATTGGATTGATTACAGCTGGCCTCATCTAACCAGATTAAATTAAAAAAGAAAGATTTAAGACATACTGCACTGACATACTGTCTTTCCTTTCCTTCCACCGGTCTCACGTCTATATAACCTTCCTCTCTAAACTCTAGTGATCCAGTGAATAAATAAAAAAATAAATAACAAGCTTGGAGTAATGAAGGACCAAGACCTTGATTACACTTAGAGGATTGATAACCCATTGAAAATGTTTATTGATTTTGCAATTACAGGGTCAGTTGACTGATGCAGCATCGCATAATGCTTTATCACACATTAAAAAGAGAGCAAATTAAGTGCTGTAGTGTTTCTTCATTCGCAGTTTGTTCTCAAAGCACAATACTGACCAAAACAGACTACTATTTTGAGTTTAGAAGTCTCTTAAAAGTGATCCAGGCACAATACAATGTAAGTCTGCTTACTTAAGAACTTTCTTAAAATCTGCTAAATATCCAGATTTTAGCCCTCAGCGAGCAGGACGAGGCCGAGGGCGTGATTGATAATGAGCGACACCTGTGAGACGCACCGCTCTCAGTCTCTCACGGAGGAGCGGCGACAGTGAAGGACGAGAGAGGACCAGGCCTGGATTTTATTAGTCGTCCGTGAGGGACTGCCGCCTTTACTTTCGTTTTCTATTTGTTTATTTATTAAAATTAGTTTATTGTTCGCCGGTTCCCGCCTCCTTCTTCCCATAACATCGAACATTGCTACACCAGAGACAACTATAAGTGTAACCATTATGACTATGTGCTATCAAAACATTTCTCAGTTTGTTTTGTGCATCCTAAACTTTAACTGCCTATAAATGTCTGTTAGCATTCATGTTCGTCTCAAAGGCAGCCAAATATGTGCAACCTACTTTTTACCATCCATTCATCCATTCATTCATTCATTCATTCATTCATTCATTCATTCATTCATTCATTCATTCATTCACTCACTCACTCACTCACTCACTCACTCACTCACTCACTCTCTCACTCACTTATTTATTCATTTGTTTACTTATTTATTTGTTTGTTTGTTTGTTTGTTTGCTTGTAAAAGCACACAACTCTAATTGACAATTTAACAAGACATGGCAGCTCACAGTGACCAAAAAGAAATAGACTGAATCATTTTAAACATTAAATCCATTGTGAAAAAGAAGTGTGCTTAATTGTACTGAATGTGCACTTATAGTGTACTTTAAATCTTAAACGTTTATATTAAAAAAAAACTTACACTAAAAAACGATCACTTAAAAAAAACTTTAAGTGTCCAAAAACATTGTAAGTGTCCAAAGACATTCAGTTTGCAATTATAATATTCATTTCAATTCTTTTTTTAAAGTGTACTTCTTTTTCCCAAGGGACATAATGTTCCTTCACATCACAGGCTCTTGTATTCTGCCACTCCGTCATGTCAGTCGGTGCACACTGTATATTCGGTCCTCTGTGCACACGAATCAATAAACAACATTTGAGCAGTGGATTGGATTCCTGGATTCCTGTGTAAGAAGAAGAACTGGAATCCTGTGTAAATGCATTTATGCGACTATGTGCAGCATTTAGAAGTGTGAAAACAATATGTGCCGCTTCTATGAAGAATAAATTGCACAAATTAACCACATTATAACGTCAAAAAGTGCCACACGCACAAATTTCGGGACCTGCCTACACCAGCGTGATGCCCTTTACACCAGTGGCCACCATGATCCAATACTGGCATCAGCAACAGCAATGTAGGCACAGGTTTGCAGTGTGTGTGTTTAGGCTCACGGTTTTGGCCCCAAATGGGTTTGTTTCATGTTGACCCATTCTGAATAAATCCTATTAGGGTCCCAAACGTTAAGACCATAGTGTGTCTACACCATGAAAGTTGGCTGGGAATGTAAAACCATCGAGTCCAGTATTGGATCACGGTGGCCAGTGGATTAAAGGGCATCCCGCTGGTGTCTGCACTGAAACACATGCGTGCGCAGTTTTTCTTCCAATAGAAACTGCAGAATCTACTGGCGTTGGGCGGAGACAGGACATGATGTCGTGTGTGTGACTGCATGTGTTTGTGTGAGACTGCAGAGTCATAAATCAGAGTCCATTCGCATGTTGGAAGTGCGTGGGGAGACGGCCTCATGTTTAACCTTGCTGTAGTGCTCCCTGCCATCCCGAAACATCTGCTCACCTCAATCTGACGACCTTGCAGAGTAAACGTCCAACTTTATCTCTCGCAACACACTCTCAATCAGTCCTTCCACTCCTCTCGGCTTCTGTACATACAGTATCTTCCAGAACTGCGCTGTGGTGAATCTCACCCTCAGGCTGTTCTTAAGCAAAAAAAAATGAGAGGAATTGATTATCCGGCACATCTAGCACGATTCCTTCTCTCCCTCGTCTCGTTTTCACGCAGTTGCGTAAACCTCAGCCTGCAGAATCCAACTCATCACGCACTAGGATGCTTCCACACACACACACACACACACACGCGAGTACGAAAGGACAAATCCTGCGAGGGGGGACGGAGGAACAGGGGGATGTGGGGGAGGAAACATCCTCTCATGCTCACTTTCACATCCCTCCCTCCCTCTCTCTCTCTCTCTCTCTCTCGCGCTCTCGCTCTCTCGCTCGCATCCTCCAGGAGAGCGAGGTAAGGAGGTGGTGGAGCGCTGTGTGTGTGTCGAGTCAGTGAGGCTGTTGAGATGAGCACATCAGAGCTGGAGTCAGAACAGAGCGCAGATGCCCTAACATGACACCGCACAGATACCTCTGCGCTCCGATGAAGGTAAGTCTGAGAGGAGGGAGAGAATAGAGTCCGATTGTGTCACCGTTGAATGGGGTCTCGATGCCATCGTGCCTCTTGAGGAGGATCTGCATGCTGAGAGGAACAGAGAGCCGGCGGGGATCACAGGATTACCCCATCGGCGACCCCTGTCCCATTGAGACGCCGAGCGTTTGCTCCTCATCCACAGTGCCATGGATCTAAACCGCCTTCCAGCACGCGAGGCTGTGTGTTTCCCCAGCGTTCCCGAGTTAGAGAGCGAGCACGTGTTTTAGTGCATTGCAGGAGTTTCGCAAGCCTTGTCAGTTGCATTGCAGGAGAACTTGCATGTGAGTGCATGCACGTGTGCGTTTACGTGCGTGTGTGTTGCGGCGATCGCACACTTTCTACAGGAGAACCGAGTGAATGTCTGTCGGCGGGAGTCATATCGATTCTCTCTGATTCTTGGTTACAGGGGTATTAGTCCTCTCGCCTGGGGCTGCGAATACAAACTGAGATTTTCCTCCGTCTAGCCTCTCTGGTCCTGTCACACTTAAGAGTCTCCAGATAACTCAGCTCGAAAAGCAGGGAACAAAGCGGGGGCTGCTCGATAAAGGGGAAGATTATTAAAGCCAGCTCCATCGCGGTTTCAAGGAGAGGGAATGAGAGCGAGATTGTGAATTTTTCATAGTTTGCTTGCAGCTTGCCTAGCTAATGTGTAAAATGTGCTGTTTCGCTTTTCCTTCACTCATGTCATGTTTAAATATACATGGAGTTACTAGAAACACAAACATTATGCAAATTTTGTATCCTCTAACCTTACGCTTAAACTTAACTCTCACTCTTCTAGATTTTCCTTAAGACTTTATTTAGTATGTTTACTAAGCAGTTTTTCCCAAGGGGATTGTTGGCTGTTGCTCATAAATGGGAGTGATTTTAGTTTTTACTATCCTTGTGGGGATATTACATTATAGGCAAAGCCTGATCAACACACACACACACACACCTAAGCACATAAATGCATTAAGGAGTTTTCAGCCTAATCCATTTGCAGAATTGTCAGTGTTTGCCAGAGTTTGCGCATCATTTAAGCCAATGGTCGCCATGGCACAGTTGATTCTGATGGAGTGACCTTTGACCTCTTTGACTTTACGAGAATTCCCTAAACTCTGAGCAAAACAGCTGCGTCACACACACCAATGGCCTTACCCAATTACCTTCTGCCAATTTTTACCAGTGTGACTTACTAAAGGGAGAATTACTTACTGACTCAAACTAGTATGACTTTAATTGATCTGTGAATTGCAAAGGAAGACATTTGTTTTCAATGCAACTACAATTAATGTGGGATGAAATTATGTTCCTCACACAGAGCTATGTTATGGCTTCAGAATATAGTGCATGTCACATGGCATATTTCTTATAATGCGTTTGTGTTCTTTTTGAAGCTTGAAAGCCTCAGCAAGTCATATAGATTTGAGCTTTATTTATTATTTTTGTTTAATGTTGTGTTCCATGAAAGAAGCCACAGATTTGGAATGGCATGAGGATGAGTGCATAATGGCATAATTAAAATTCAGAGCTGGGTATTACATATTCAGCAAAGTGAGCACAGAAAACACTTTGCAATCCCGACCATGCAGCAGAAATACGGTTCCTGAAGTCACGGTCAGGCTAATTGTTGAGTGATCTTACTTCACATTTGTGGAAGTCCCAACTGTCACTGACTTACCTTGAAAGAAACCGACTTTGCACACACACACACAGCGTAACTGTGTTTGTGTTGATGTGTGTGTGTGTGGACGTGCATCAAATAGTAAGTTGCACCTCATTTGCTCCCAAAAGTCCGTGCTCCATTTGCATTGTGTTAGGTGAGATCCGAGCAGAAAAGTCCTCAAGCGCAATCCATCTCCTTGTTCATAATTAGATCAAACTTCTGTCTAATACATTCAGAGTATCTTCGGTTCTGCTGCAGTTTGAGAGGAATTGTATTTCCTGCTGCATTGATCCGTATGCTCTGAGAGGCTAGCGGTTTAAAGGACAGGTCTTTAAATTAAATCTTATGGTGGGTCATTCATCTTATGCTGTACTTTTTCAACCATGCTCAGGTAATTCAACTTTATTAATTCCAGCTTAATTATTAAGAGGAAATAAACAGGATGGAAATAAAGAGCTGAAGTCAATGGTCAAAATTCTGATCTATGTTTATCAAACACAATACAGTGTTTTGCAGTTATAACAACTAATTCCACGGAATATCACCGAATCCATTGAACTTACTGATGTTTGTTTTGGCGGTTGTTTTCACATCAACTGATGTCACTTCCTGACAGATGATGTCATTGAGGATATAACTTTTGTTAAAGAGATATTACAAAGGATTTTAAGGATGGAAATTGAAATTGAAGACAAAATATCCTTTGAATTGATAACAAAAACACATTCGTATTATACCAACAACATTGTCAAAACAGTGTTTTACATACAACATTTTGATTATAGAAAGTAACAAGAGAAGAAACACCTGTTTTTCGTAGAATTTTAGCAAATATTGGGAAATAAATTGGAAAAAAATGGCAACATACGAGTGAAATATATGTTGCTCTTATGTATTATTTAGTTCTACCTCATGATATTGTGATAACAATAAACTCTCCTGACAATACATAAAATACATAATTATAATTATGCATATACATAGAAAATAACGAGCTAATAAGTCTATTCAACCTGGACAAATCAGACAAGACTTAAGAAGACAAATAAACCAATGAAAGACTAGAATACACAAGGAAACCAATAAATAAAAGACATGAACTACACCGTTAAGACATAACAAAATAAAAGACAAGTAACTTTGTCCAAATGCGAAATAGTTAACTATTCCCATCTTTGTCAGACATATCAAGTTGGACTTTAATGAAAGCTCCAGCTTCTCCAGCATGACCTCATGTAAAAACACCCAAACGACTCACACATTTAAAGGTATTATAACCACTTTTACTTTTGTTCCTCCACTTTTTTTGCAAGAGATTATAAAGGTATGAATTGCAGAGAATCGAGTTAATTGAGTGATTAGGTACTTTGAAGCTCTTTCGGTGTTGTGAGTGTTGCCATAGAAACGAGTCATTTCTGAGTCTGAGGATGCGAACAGCTCAGCGTAGACGTTATGGTAATTCTCAAATATGTGAAAGCAGCAGCATCACATTTGAATGTAGATCTTCTTTTTACACTCCAGCCTGTCACCGCAGTCCTGTGACTTACAGAGCTGACGTGAGCAACACAGTGAGAAGTATCGGCACTCGTAAAACAGACGATCCGCTCCGTGCCGTAACAGAGAATCATTCCTTCAGCTTCTGCCTCATAAACACGGCAGGCCTTACGGTTGTGTGTGCCTGCGTGAAACTGACAGCGTGCAATAAAAGCAGACATAACAGATAATGAAAAGGCGAGGTGAAGGAACAAAAGGTGTGGCTAAACGGCAGATTTATAGTTACATTCAGGCCTGGTTTTCTGCATCGAGATGCTGCCGACACACTTACGCAAACAAATCAGAGATGCATCACAACATCTGATGTGTATCTGAAAGAAAACAAGCTCAAGCCTTCTCTAAATATAGCAGGTATTGATTTATAAGCATGAAAAGATGTGCTTGGAGAAATATCACAACAAACACAATCAAAAGTTTTCCAGACGCTTTATTTTAGCTGCATCCAATCTCTGCAATAAATAGGACATCTTTGGCCGTGAAAGACTGCAGTGTGTACGTGTGTGTGTGCTTGTATAGTTATCTTTTTGAGGACCAGTTTGAGTTTTAAACCATCAGAGTGAGCTCCCCAATTTCTGACAGCCTTTACAGGGATTTTTGAGGGTTAAGGTTAAAGTTGGGATAAGGTTAGGGATTGCATTATATCAATGAATGTCCTCACGAAGATCAATGTCCTCACATCATACAAACGTGTGTGTGTGTGAGTGTGTGTATGTATGAGATTGCATCAGTCATTCAGAAGTCAAGAAGGTGATCAATGTCAAATCGATGAAGCACCATATACATTGTTATAGATGTATATATTACATGGTTGCAACATTAGAAATGTGAGACATTTGTTCTGTGATGCTTTTAAAGACAGAAGAGTTTCAGGCCTTTTCCAGTTTCTCTCATGCAAAATTTCCAATCGTGTGAATTCCTAGTGAGATGACTGGATTTTACCCGCAAAAAATATCACCTTTTTGTTACAAGATAAGGTTTAGGAATAATTTATATTTGTAAAATAAATTTATTTTCGCACTTTTTTTTTTTTTTTTTTTTTTTTACTTTACCAAGAAAATATATATTAAAAATGAATACATCCTTTAGGGCCAGATTTACTAACAGCTTGTGCCAGCACAAACCCTATTTTGGCATTAAAAAACTACTGTTTAGATTTGCTAAAGACATGCAGTGAAACATTAGCACTGAAAAGGCTTTATTTTTGCATCTGATCTTGTTGCATATGCATTTGTAGGAGTTTCCCTTTCAGACGCAAAATGTATGGGAGGAGAGTATTTAAATGAATCACGCAAGGTGATTTACTAAGGTTTGCGCTATAGTCAATTTACTGGTATATGCAACATTATTTACCGCCCAAAAAAGCACGTCTTAAACCAGTCGCTAATTTACGCCGCTCTTGATAGAGTGCATTGGTCATTATATAAACCAAGTGCAGAACTTTCCACCCCCATTGCCGCTTTTATGGAATTATGCTCTCAAGCTAATTTGCCCTGTTTAGTAAATCTGGCCCTTTGTGTATAATGAGGCATATATTTAAAAATATATATGTTTTTTCCTTTTTCGCAATACTGTTATTGAACCGTGAATGGAAATCCAAACAGATTGCATCATATAGGTATCCTGCTTGCTCAGTATAGAGAATAAGAGCTTTGATTTCCAGTACAGTGAACTCTGATGTACAGTGTGTTTGTGCAGAACAGATGGTCTGTCTTCGGGAGGATCTGCCGGCGAGTGAATGCGCTGCACCAATCATTTCACGTGTGCTGACATTTTGAATATTTCCCAGAGATTCCCCAGAGATCCCAGTCCATTATCGCTGGATTTACAAGTCTTCCCAAAAGAAAAGGATTTAGCAATTTCTGTTTGCGCACCACTTTATTGACAGACTTAAGGTGTTTAAGTGGCCTTGTTGAGGCTGTGATTCAGTGATCGAGAAATGCTAATTAGGGCAGTTGGACACGGCGCTCACTTTGGCAGACCCGATGCTGCAAATCACTTCAGGGAGCTGACAGGCCATCTGATAAACACGGGAGAGAGTGTTGAAGAGCCTGTTCTCTACTTAACACAACCCACCCCCAGCAAACACACACGTACACATCCAGTCAGGACCGCCTAGAGAGCACGGCCTTGTTAGCACTCTTGAGTGAGTGTCATTGGACCAGGGATGTATGCATTCATGCACACCCTATAAAGCCTTTTGGAGTGGGTGTGATTTGGCCGCCGATGTGAACTTCCCGAAGCATCACTTGTGTTGGTGTGGGACGGCGAGGAAGGTCGCTGTCATGGCGCCAGTGCCGGCTTAGTTTCAGCCACTGCTATTCCTGTCACTGATAGGACGCTCTCTCCGAGACGCACTCCTTTCATTAGGCTAATTGTCCTTAGTGTGGACAGGATGTCTTCTTGAAGGCTTGGTGTCATTCAGAGCGATAGGGACACTAATACACACTTGCACGGCTGAACACACACTTGCAGGCGAATGAATGTGGAGCTGGCAGCGAGCCGCGCTGGATGCTGTTCGTTCCAGGGGCATTTTAACTCATTTGCCCCGACTAACCTCAAAGTGTCATAACAGTTTCAGATATAGACAGCCGAGCCATCATCCGCTGTGTGTGTGTGTGTGTGTGTGTGTGTGTGCACGTTCAAACACATTCGCACTCACACCAAAGACGACGCTGCAACGAGGACATTGACGAAGTGTCCGAACGCAGGGTATGTTCAATCTCTCATAAAGTAGACGTTGTTTTTTAGGTCCCGCTGACCTGAAGTTACGACACATTTGCATGTTTGTGGTTCTCATTATATGCAGGTAAACAAATAAACTAATTGTTTTCTAATAAGTATATTATTTCGACTTAAATCATTTCAGCTTTATATTTTAGGATTTAAAATATAACCCCCTGAAGATCCCTCCAGTGTGGGAAAACCTTTTTTTAAAGGGATGGTTCATCCGAAAATCTACTTTTTATCATAATTTACTCACCCTCAAGTCATCGCAAATCTATATGAATTTCTTTTTTCAGTGAGACACAAAATTGTGCATTCATTCTTTTTAATGCAATTTCAATGCAAGAGGACTAGTACGGTGAGCGGGAAGGGACAAGTTCTGTTCACTTAGTTTTGTCGTGGCCACGAGATATTAATTCGTAGGAACGTCATATTAACTCATGGGAACGTGATAAGTCGTGGTTATGAGATAATTTATTGGAGGTAACGTCATCTTTATGTCATGGCCTTGAAATCCTAAAGGAACGACACATCTTTCTCGTGGCCACGACTTCATATGTTGAGGGAACAAACTTAATTTCTCGTAGCCACAAGTTAAATGCGTAAACAACCTGCGTCACCATAGCAACCTGGAATTATCAGAAATGGATAGGCCTATAATAAGAATTATTTTTAATTAAGAATGACAAAATAAGGCCGGAATTAAGAAATGATTATATTAATATATTAATGCCTATAGTCTATAGGCAACATCGGGCGTAATATAATAGGCAACATGTCAATATAATAATTTCTTAATTATTATAGGCCTATCCATTTCTAATAATTCCAGGTTGCTATGGTCACCCAGGTTGTTTACGCATTTAACTCGTGGCTACGAGAAACAGATTTCGTTCCTTCAACACATGAAGTCGTGGCCATGAGAAAAATAGGTTGTTCTCTCATCATAGAATCTCAAGGCCACAACTTTACATCGCATGGCCACGACTTAAGGATGTCGTTCCCACGACTTATTATCACGTTCCCACAAATTCATTTCACGATTAATCTCGTGGCCACGACAAAACTAAGTGAACCGAACATGTCCCCTCCCGCTCACCCATAGACTAGCTTTTAAGCTTATAAGCTTAAGGATGCATAAGTATCATAAAAGTTTTCCATGACAAACTATATTTTACATTTTTTGATAATGCCTTTTCCACATAGTCATCATATGGCTTCTGAAAACTTGGAATACAGCACACGAGTCAAATGAACGACTTTCATAATTTCAGGGCTCCCCTTTAAAGCTTGACAGCTTAATATTTGTTCATTATGAAATTATTTGTTCAGGCAACTGTGTTTGACTAGTTGGGGCAACATTTGGGGGAATTATTTTGATCTAGCATGGGTTTTTATGTTGCTTCAACTAATTCACATTTAGTTACAATGTAAAATGTGCTTGTTACAGTGCCATTATTATGACCATAGGTTATCAAACACTGAAACAAAATTCTAGAATTTGTTTTATTTTTTTATTTGTATGCATGTGATGTTGCAGGGCATTCAAATGAATTTTTAAATGTCATCTTCTACAAAAGGCCTTATGAAGTGTGTAGGCAGCAGTGATTTGCACAGGGACTGTGTGGATTGTAACACTGCTTCAGAAATGCTATGTTGAAGAGTCGAACGAGGAAGCTCTACGCTGTTTGTTTTGATGACTCTTCAGAATTGCTTACTCCTGCGAAATAAAAAGGGAAGAGAGCAAAAAGCGCAACCCCTGACTGCAGGACATGGATGAATGAACTCATCTCTGAGTAGTAAAACGCTCCGCCGCAGCGTGAGCTCGATTCCTCCTCCAGCAGTCATTGCTGTCCCATGTGTTTGAGTAGATCGGGTTGTTGGACATCTCTGGGACTGCAGTGTGTTGTTGACAAAAACACGTGGGTCATTCCCCAGACATTGCAGGAAATGTCTCTCTTTGCGATAAAGCAGCTGGTCCTATTTGTTTAAGGAGGTTTTAACAGCCCTGCAGTCTGATGACGAATCTGCAGGTCTAGCGCATGAAGTGTTTCCCAGCGTGTTGCGCTGATCTCCTCTAAGAGGCAATGATGAAGGGGTGAGAGCGTGTGTGAGAATCCTCCCACTAAACCCTGCCATTCAAACACTAATTAGTATTGATACAAGTGCACGCCTGGAGAGTCTCACTCACGGGACAGAGATCACCTTTCAGAGTGAAAAGAAGCTGATGTCTGCAAATTATGCGGCGGCATTTTTTTCCAGTGCAATTAAAGCAGTCTGACAGCCAAAACTGTTGCTGTACAAACATCATTTCAGCCACTTCGAGATATTGATGCCGGTCTGAAAGTAATAGAGCATTCGAGAGCTGACATTTGATTTTTTTAAAGCCTGCATTCTCCACCATATAAATATCTCACCAGGATACGTTTCCATGAACAGATGTCACATGTGTTTCGATCCAGTGATGCAGACAGAACTTTGAATTAGAATATGATTCCTGAACGAATGATTCATTCGGTTGATTTGAATTATTCAGAGACACACAGCACAACCAGTGTAGTCCTATTCCTGAACATATGCCTCTGATAAAACAGTTCTGTTTGGTGAATCAAACGCATACAGTGTAGTCTGATTATTTGACAAATGACTCTTATGAATCAGTTATTTTCAGTGAATCAAAAACATACCGCCCAGTGCCGATTCATGAATCAGTGACTCTTATGAGTCGCTACTTTTTAGTGTGAATTTATCAAATACACAGGCCCACAGCACACAAATGTGTTGTACTTAAAGGAACAAAGGCCCCGTTCACACTGCAGGCAAAAGTGGCCCAAATCTGATTTTTTTGGGGTCAAGTGACCAGGTCAGACTTCTTCAGAGGTAGTGTGAACACTCAAATCTAGCCCAGATCTGATTTTTTCAAATCAGATTTAGACCACATACATATGTGGTACTAAATCAGACCCAGATCTGATTTTTTTCAATGCGGCCTCAGTGTGAACAACCAAGGCGGATTTGATGCGACTTTTACGTCAATCTACTTCGACATTTGTCACAATTATGCGTCGGCGATGAAGCCCTAGACACAACAGACATAGATAGTAGCCTAACATTAAAAACTTGAGAGTGAGGTGTTAGACCTAATTAGTAGCCTATATAGGGAGATGCTTCAATTCAAGCTAAACTAGAAGGATCCTACCGTAACCGCTCCGTTTTTGAAAAAAATTCACACGAAATGGAAGAACGGGGACACAGGATAACGTGGCTGCAGTGTCAAACTACGCATCCACACAGACCTCTGTAGTGAATTTGCAGCCATAAACCTGCAGAAGGCAAAAATAGCCCATTTTGCTCTCTTTCTCTTCGTTCTTCTCCTGCTCAGCATGCTCATTAATGTTACGGCTTCCATTACACAAACATGTTTAAATAAATGTGAATATGCTTACTTCCTCCATAACCTCCCGAACTTTAGTGCAACCGCGTGCTGCGTCTGATGTCATTGTTATTGTTCTTTTGCGCATGCGGGTTAGTTTGAAACCTCAAACAGTTCACACTGCAATCAGATATAGGTCACATTTTAAAAGGTAATGTGAACAGCCAATCAAAAAATCGGATCTGAGCAAAAAATCTGAATTGAGCATTAAGACTTGCGGTGTGAACGGGGCCAAAGTGACTTTAGCTTATTCACAGTATCCCCCAGAGTTAGATAAGTCCATACATACCCTACTCATCTCCGTGTGTGCCGTAACTCTGTCTGACCGCTAGCCTAGCTTAGCACAAAGACTGGAGGTAAATGGCTCCAGCTAGCATACTGCTCCCAATAAGTGACAAAATAACGGCAACATTTTCCTATTTACATGTTGTGATTTGTATAGTCACAGTGTGTACAAATAACCAGGTCACATGATACACAGCCATCTTCTAACCGTATACATACTGGGAACTATATTCTCAGAAGGCGAAGCACTGCTACTTCTGCGCAGTGATTTACTTGCAATGTGAGCTTGTGTCTTTGTCCATTTCTCTCTCTCTCTCTCTCTCTCTCTCTCTCTCTCTCTCTCTCTCTCTTTCTCTCTCTCTCTCTCACACACACACATCTGGCTTGCAACCAGCCTCCAAAATCACAAAAAGCATAGCTCCTCTAAGAGCTCGATAAGGAGCTTGTTACCCCCTCAGAACAGCCAGATAAGCAGGAGGGAACAGTCTCTGCTCTGGCTCACTTCACCGGCGTGCAACCATCGAAGTCACATGGAGCTGCACAGGGACCGTTTTGTCATGAAATGTGGAAATGGCAGAGGACAGAATGTTGTGGAGGCCTGCCGTCTGTCTGTGATGTATTCTCCATGTGCATTCGGATGCGGGTCACGTCAGTGTGCCCTTTCACTGCAGACCTGTCAGTCAACACTGTATTCCTGAGTGGATGGCAGCTCTGACGTGCCATCTGCGCGCAAGCAGGGCCGAGCAAATAGAGATGAGTGATGTAACTGCGGTGGAGTGGAATTAGACAAATAAGAACAAGGGTCAAACAAAGGACTTGAATCTCCAGTGAGGCCGGCCTTCAAATTCCTGTATAAGTACAAATTGTGTGTAAATGTACAAATTGAATTTAGCTCTATTACGAGAGGCTTTCTATCTAGGGTGCACTAATTAGTCAGAGATCAGCTGTTGGCCAATGCATATAACACCAGGTTTTGTGTGTTTAGCTCTACGCGGTGCTGATTATCTCATTCCCGACTGTGAGGGTTATTTTCTCTGGGCTCAAGCTGTGTGTGTGGCCATTACAAGCCATGGAAGAAAAATATGCACTAGCATTTTGTGGTAATTTGCTCCCGGGGTTCATCGGTTCACCTGATTACTCTACATTGATTTACTCTCCTAGATGATCAATACCTATTTTAAGGTCTTTTTTTTTAAGCAATGGGGGAATTGAAAAATATCCCCCTAAATAGAGTGTATTCTCTCTCTCTCTCTCTGGTTCTCACTCTCTTCCTTTTTTACACTGTGTTTCAGAGGAATATATATATATATGCCATTACTTAACTAATATCCTAAACAGCTTCCAGATCACTTAGCGAGTGAACATGACTAGCATGACTTGCAGATATGCTGCCGGGGATCAATTTTTTGCTGTCATTAGTCACCTTATGTAAGCGATTAGCATAGACGACGCTGCGTGACATTACCGACGGGAGCACAGGTGCAGTGTGGGAGTGACCAGGATCTGGAGCTGAATGATTGCTTAATGCACCATGTCATAACATCTGAACTAGAAGTTAAACTAACAGAAATCCAGTTTTCCATAACAATGACCCGTTAATGGAAACAAAACAGTACTGTAAGATGTAACCGAAAACTTACTCCAAAACCTAGTGAACGTAGGCAGGGGTGTCCAAACCTCGCAGGACAGTTGTCCTCCAGGAGCAGGATCGGACACCCCTGTGTTAACAAAGGTTGATCCTGGAACAACAAAAAAAAAATAAAAAAAAAAATAGAGTGAATAAATGAACAATCCAATCGACCTGAGTTTGGCTTACAACCAGGGTTAGCTGTTTCTACATCAGTGTAACATCCCACTGATGTTAGGGATAAGTTATGGCTAGGGTTAGGTTTAGAGTAAGGGGTAGGATTAGGACTACATTTTCGGACAGAAATAGGTTGATCCAGGAACACATCTTACTTGGCAAAATCACAGTGCATCGTATAGACACTTCATTTGCTTAAACTATTTTTTTTTATTATACATTTTTTCTGTCCAGATCATAGACACTCTATTTGCTTAAACTTTTTTATTCCATTTTACTATTTTATTATTATAATATGTTTTTATTATTATTATTATTATTATTATTCATTATATCCAGATCATAGACACTCCATTTGCTTTAACTATTTTATTGTATTCAGTTTGTCTTGTCCAAATCATAGGCACTACATTTGCTAAAACTGTTTTTTTTTTTTTTTTTTTACTTTTATTTTGTTTATTAATTATGCCCATTATTTTATTTTATTTTATTGTTCAGATCTTCTAACTACAGAAAAGTCTCAATAAATTGGCTCATTTAAAGGTGCTCTAAGCCAGTGGTTCCCAACCTTTTTTTGTCTGAGACCCCCTTTTTCCCAAGAAAATATTTTAGGGCCCCCCTTCACATTTAATGATATTATTGCTCTTGTAAGCTTGCAGCAAGAATGACAAAATATGTTGTTTTCAAACAAACGGTATGTTTACTATAAAGAGATATGTTTATGCACAAATAATAGCCTATAATATTGAAAATACAATAACAAAAACATTAGTAGGCCCTTTGTAATTTAAAAATGTAAGCCTAGGAGTAGCCTATAAATTTGCCCTATTTTAAATGCAATAACAAAAATATCAGTATTCATACTTGTGTGTAGGTAAAAAAAGAATGAATATAGGCTATTACTAAATGACTTCTGTCTGGGGCCTCAATACTTGCATGTTATTTGTGAGGCTTTATCAATGTGAGGCTTTACTTTTGACGCTTTTGGCGCTATAGCGAGCGATAACAAACATGCGTTTATTAACAGAATAATGCGTCTTTCGGAAGAACATTGTAGCCGGAACTACTTCTCTCTCTGTGTGCGTCTATGACGAGTCACGCAGGTACTGGGCTACTCCGCAGCGGCAGCGATCCGAACCAGGGTAAAATAGTCCCAATGTAATCACTTATTATAGGTGTACCATAGTGATTCAGGATAAGACAAAAACACGGTTTGGAAAATGGATTCATGATGAACTCGCTCATTATATACATTTTGAACAGAAAAAAGTTAAGGACTTTTATTTAATGCAAATTGCTCAAAACTTTTCAAAATATGACACGACCCCCCACAGTGCTCGCTGAGGCCCCCTTGTGGGCCGCGACCCCCCTGTTGGGAACCGATGCTCTAAGCGATGTCACGCGTTTTTTAGGCCAAAACATTTTTTGTCACATCCAGCAAACATCTCCTCACTATTCGCTCGCTGCGTGTCCCCTGAACACACTGTAAAAAAATGCGGTCTCTGTAGACAGCCCAGGTTCCACAAACGGCAACAAAAACAAACTGGCCCAGCCTGGACACACGAAACATAACAAACAGTGTTCCAGCCAATAACCGACAAGAATGATGTGGGGATGGGGGTTGGGGGGTTAGTGCGTGTGCACATGAAGGGGGGTGGGGGGGGGGGGGGGGGTGGAGGAGAGAGAAGCATGAAGAGGGAAGTTAGCTAGAGGAGAGATGTCCTAGACAACGACAACGACTAACGTTAAAAATTTATATTCTTGAGAATGTTGATATGGCCGACACACGACCAAAGAGACGACGTTCCGATAAACAAATAACAAAGAATAGGGAAAAGGAGAAGGAACACGCAAAGTCCTGAATTTACATCGGAAAAAGCGTTCAAAAGCGTTCGCCAGCAGAAGGGCGTCCAATCTGAAATTCAGGTGGATCTGTTTTTGCTGGACAGGCGGGTAAATCTAGTTTGGTTTTTCTAAATGGTTCATGACTGTTTCAGGAAGCATGGAAGGGAGGGGACGGGATGAGGAGGAGGGAGGGTCGAGCTAGCCTCCGTTTTGTTTGACAATACTTTTAACGTCAACAAGAAGTGACGTCACCCAATATCGCTTAGACCACCTTTAAAAAAAGATTGATCAAAAGGATTCGGGTTATCATTTTTTTGTCCTACACTACAGCAGCACTTTCTGTTCAGGCCGTATCAGCTCAAGAGTGTAGCTCAATATATTTGACAGGTGAACACTAAAAGTGTCAGAATAGAGATAGCGAGCTGCCAGGAGCGAGGAGTACGCAGAGGTGCTCACCCAGGTTGGCGTAACTTCTGTGTGTTAGTGTGACGGAGAGCTTGACTGGATGATGGAGACAGCAGCAGCTTTCATGGCGTGACGGTGCTGATGCAGTCGGTCTTTAGGGAGCAGGGAACAGCTGAGACTGCCAGCCTGTTTTAGGCACAAATTAAACTCAATCCGCACACTCAGAAAGTACATCTCCCTTGTGAGCTTTGATTTAATCCTTCAAGTTACCATCGAAGATGTTCTCCCAAAGGTGTCCGTGTGTGTGCGTCTTGTTCCGTCTTACAGTCATGTCATGTCACATTTAAAAAAAACACTCTATTTAATGTGAGAACCTGAGCAGTCAGGTTAAGTTATTCTGTTTGCCCATTAGAGAGTCAAACAGCCATGGTTGAACAGCTTCTCCCGAGGTGTTTGACATGATAAATCTGTTTACTCACCTGATTGAGAGAGGGTGAGACAGTGAGTGAGATATTAGCTGATCAGATTAACCCTAATTTTGAATGAGCCGTGTTTCCTCATGTGAATCTGTAAACAGTGGTAATCCTAAAACCAACCATTCCATATTCCCATAGGACACAATAAATCCATGTAATGACATTTGTCCATCCAAAAGCAATAATGGTAATGTATCAAGGCTTAGCTCATGCTCAGACTAGTAAAGCCCTAAGTTCATTGACTATTCATTAAAGGTCTACTCAATATTGTTTCCCACTATTTAAAAGTTTTACACACAAGAAAACATGTTTAAAATCATAGTGTGCATTGGTTATTTACTAAGCAATAAGCATGGGCGATTATGTTGTTTTATTCTTTTGAGTTATCTCTCTCTGTTTCAGGTTTGCAGTCGAAGCTGAGGATGGCAGGAGATTCTCGCGTCCACATGGACCACGACATGGAGATAGGAGTGACTCCGAGAGAGGTCAGCCGGCCCCATATCACTGTCAGCTTCAGTAGTTGTATAAAATGAACATTTACTGTAGTAGATCACCTAGCCTGCATGCAAACCATGCAACTATGCATATTATACAATAAAAATAAGAGGAATTTTATTTATTCATGTTTTCAGTATATTTTAATCATTAATAAATCAAAAGACCTCGGCCTTCAAATATTTTTTTTTTTAACTATAATGAAATCATTAATAATGAAAAACACTGGGAACTAAATAATGGGTGAAAGACGTAATTAACTATAAAATTCAGGCAACAATTGTCAATAATCTGCATTGTGTGCTGTTCTTACACTATCATTGTCAGGTCATTGTATCATGGTCATTATATTATGTTATGGTTATTAAATAAAATAGCTAGTTACACATTCAGAGTATTCAGATATCTGTGTAATAATCTAATATATAAATATTTTATATTTTTATAAAGTTCGTATGTTGTGTGAATATTGTACATGTTATGAATTCAAATAACTGGTTTAAGTGTATTTAATATATAATAATGAATGCATATTTTTATATGAATCCTATAATTTATATCATAAATGCATATTTCATTTATGACTTTAAAATGAATACTGAATGTAATATCTAGCTTGAAGTACAAAGTTGGAGGCACACCAAATACTGAAAATTGGCTCTTGTTGTAGATATTTTGCGATGTTTACAAAAAGTGTCTGTTTTATTTATTATTTTATTTTTTGCCCAAGATCTGGCTTTGTTTTACAGAAAATAGAGGGACGCAGGTGTGTGTGCAGCATGAGGTCTCTGTTAGTGCCAGTTTTTTTTCATAAGCACTTTAAGGCTTGCCTATAATTGGCTGCTACCACCTTTACATGATACCACGTTTCAATTAACAACCAAGTACAATCTTCCACAAATGGAGAGACAATGTGCCAAAGCGTCTTTGTCTCATGTGGACGACACTGTGCTGTTGAATTGGGAGGGGGAGGGGGAGGGGGAGGGGGAGGGGGAGGGGGAGGGGGGGGCAAGGATTCTTATCTGGGCTTGCCAGTGTCCCATAGGGAAGAGTAAGGCAATGGGGGAAGTGTCCCATTGAGCTGTCGTAGAAAAAAAAAGAAAAAAAAATGGACTGGGGCCAAGGATAAAGAGCGAAAGAGAGTCATCATGGGGATAAAAAGAGCAGCAATAGTACAAAAAAGAAAAAGCCACCAGTGCTTTTACAATGTTGCAGTAATCTACATGTGCTGTGTGTGCCGAGACGTACTGTGAAAATGTCATGACAGTAGCAAAGATCAGAGCACTTACGTTGTTAGGAAGGAACAGCGGGAACGTACCTCTGCTTGATGTTGGCAACTATGTGATCCACGGCTGTCATTGCCTGGCTTATAGCAGCCAAGTGAAGAGATGGGACTGAGGCATATGGGAGCTGTTGACCTGGCATGCAAAATATGCTATATGATTCTGGTGGGACTAGATTGCAATACCATATGACGTGTTGGAAGCATCACATCATGCATGTATTATTCCTCAACAAACCAACGGTCTCCCTAGAACTCCCTAACAGTGATGCCTAATATAGGATTACAGGTTCAGACTTGCTGATATTGTAGCCCAATTTATCATCATCATCGTCATCATTATTTTGAATCAGTTTCTTACTCTGGAAGGAAAAGCTCAGCAAAGATTTCTATGTCACATTGATCCTGTTACCCAAGAATGAATTTGTTACTTTTCTCTCTCTTGCAGCAGGTGAAGAAACTCCCCAAGCACCTGAGGGAACCACAAATCCCTACGGATCGCACCCACCTCATCTCAGATCCTGTTAAGAAACCCCGCCAGCGCTATGTACAGAAAGACGGCAAGTGCAATGTCCATCATGGAAACGTTCAAGAGACATATCGCTATCTCAGCGACCTCTTCACAACACTGGTTGACTTACGTTGGCGCCTCAGTTTCTTTATTTTCACCTTGGTCTATGTGGTCAACTGGCTCTTCTTTGGGTTTTTGTGGTGGCTTATTGCGCTCATACGAGGAGATCTCCTACACGGCGATGAGGAGGGCTGGACCCCATGTGTGGAAAACCTCAACAGCTTTGTCTCGGCTTTCCTCTTTTCCATTGAAACTGAGACCACCATTGGCTACGGCTACCGTGTCATCACGGAGAAGTGCCCAGAAGGGATCATACTTCTACTGATACAGGCCATCTTGGGGTCCATTGTCAACGCCATGATGGTGGGCTGCATGTTCGTAAAGATCTCGCAACCCAAGAACCGAGCAGAGACGCTGATGTTCTCCCACAAGGCCGTGATATCTGTGAGGGACAACAAGATGTGCCTGATGTTTAGAGTGGGTGACCTGAGGAATTCCCACATTGTGGAAGCGTCAATCCGTGCCAAACTCATTCGTTCGCAGCAGACCAAGGAGGGCGAGTTCATTCCGCTCAACCAGACGGATATCAACATTGGCTTTGACACAGGAGACGATCGCCTCTTCCTGGTGTCGCCTCTCATTATCTCACACGAGATCAATGAGAAGAGTCCTTTCTGGGAGATGTCCCGGGCACAGATAGAAAAGGAAGAGTTTGAGATTGTCGTCATCTTGGAGGGCATGGTCGAAGCTACAGGTATGTTCTCCTTGACATCAAGCAATTCAGCTCTTGACCTGTAAGTGTCATAGTCTCCACGAGTAAGAAATGACATAAATAAAGCTTTACATTAACCCTCTATACTATCAGTCATTTGGAATGGCTTCAAGGAGCAAGTTGTGCATTAACTGCCAAGCTCTGTAGAGCAGTTGACCTCAATGAATTTTCCATGATTTGCTTTGTGGTAAGCGAGAAACTTAAAGGTCAGTCATTTAAATATACAAAACTGCTCCGGCATTATTCATTTGCTGACAGTGCTGAGTCATCCCTTCCATAAGTATGCTGACTACACGAAATAACATTCAAAAACTGACAAGAAGATAAATGTTTTGATATTGATGCTGTATTTCCTACACATGAGATGGGTTGGATCTGAGAGCCTCTTGTGGTCTGGCTTGCCATGTCCTTGCAAACCTGTCCAGGCTGGAGTTGTGGAAAGAGGTGAAAGGTGATGAAAGTACTCCGGGTATGTTCCACTCTGCTGGAGGGGATCCTTTGGAAAGCTTATTGGAGCAAAAAAAGTTTCTTTTTCCACTCTTCATTTTAATTAACATTGTTCCAGTTCTTAGGTCAGTGAAACTCAATAACGGTCAGGCAGTTCAATGAGGAAACTGCTTTTAAAATGTCTTTGAGAGCACAGTATTATACCTTAAGACATCAGTAGGCTACACTCAGACTGCAGGCAAAAGTGGCCCAAATCCGATTTTGTTGCTCAGATCAGAATTTATTTTATTATTTTTTTTTTTATAACGGTGAGAACAGTGCAAACCTTGTGGAATATGATCTTCTATATGTGGTCCTACAGCATGATCTCATGAAATGCGCTCTCTATAGCACGCATTGTATTTATCATGCAATTTATACGTGAAAATTTGTTTTTACGTGCATGATAAGCAGTTTTCCTGTGCATATGAAATGCACTTTATGGTGTGTAATACGCACATACCCCAAACCATTAATCCTACCAAAGGGGTTTACAGTGCATATCTAATGCACGTAAAAAAATTATTACGTAGCAAAGAAAATTCACGTATAAATTGCACGATAAATACAATGCGTGCTATAGAGACGCATTTCATGAGATCGGGTTGGGTCCTAAATCAGATGTAGGTCGGATGTTTTGCAATGCGACCTCGGTCTGAACAGTCATATCGGAATTCATGCGACTTTTACGTCACTCTAGATCGACATTCGTCACAATTCTGTGCTGATGGGATGGTGAGCTGTTATACTCATAATGATCACGGTGACAGCTCTGTAAGCAAAACTTGAGACTGTTCGAGAAGAAAGTTGCTCAATGCTGTCTTTCTGCTCATCCTCGTCTGCGTCCTCCTTATCGCCTGCGCACAAATTCACTGGCTTCTGCGGCACATCACCTCTATATAAATAAACACGTAAATGCTGACTTCAGTAACCTCCGTGTTTACTTCCGTATGACAGTGTGTTGCGTGCCGATATCATTCTTGTGTGCATGCGGGTCAGTTCAGGACCGTAACCGATTAAAGCAACACTTAAGAACTTTTCCTCTTCGGTCCCCCTACAGGTTGTAAGCGGAATTGTCCATTACCACTGTCGTAAATAATTTCGCCGCCCACAGCCTACTGTCGCACGCATGCTCGCTGTTTATCCAGCACAGGCTTTAGAATGAACGATGTCCACAGACAAGGTAGAGTATGTTGCATGATTTTATGAAAGTATGATGTATTGCGACATCAGAGAGAAAAACTAAATAATGACTATTGTAACGCTTGCCGTAAAGCAAGTCAAATTTGTAGTTTCTTATGTCTCATTCGAACTACCCGATCTGGCAAACTTGCATAGTGCGGTTAGAGCAGATATAGGGCTGCAAAGCGAATCCGGAAGTGCCTTTCACCCTGTTACGACTTGATGAACCACTGAAACGATTTTGGAAACATTATTTTAAAAAAAAAAAAAAAAAATTATTTAGTGTTGCTTTAACACTTGAATCTGATATTGGCCACATTTAAAAGATAATGTGAACAGCCAAACAAACAAAACAAAAATCAGATCTGAACAATACATCAGGACTGAGCATTAAGTTTTGCAGTGTGTACGTAGCCTAATACACATTACACAACAAAGAGCCCAGGGTGTTGTGGCATTCAGATTGATTATTAATAATGCTATTAAAGGGATAGTTCACTTTGAAATTAATTTTTGGTATGTTTTAGCTTACCTCAAGGGCATCCAAGATGTAGGTGTCTCTTTTTCCGCAGTAGTTTCAATTTTGATATTTTTAGGTCAAACCGTTCTTGTCTGTCAGTCATATAATGCAGGTCGATGGTCACTGTCTCAAAGAGCATGCACAGAGTCCAAATTAAAACAATTCCCCGTCGTCCAAATTAAACAATTCCCCATCGTAAGTACACATTGATGGCCTAAGACACGAAACGAGCGGTTTGTGTGAGAAAACGAACAGTATTTATATCGTTTTTACCACTTATACACAGCCATGTCGAAGTGATCTGATCTGACGTGTACGCAGACTGGTGCATAGATATATACACACTAGAAGTCGCCTTGTCTACGGCAGTTCATTGGAACGAATGTCTTTAAGGCGACATCTAGTGTATATATCTATGCACCAGTCTGCGTACACGTCAGATCAGATCACTTCGACATGGCTGTGTATAAGAGGTAAAAACGATATAAATACTGTTCGTTTTCTCACACAAACCGCTCGTTTCGTGTCTTAGGCCATCAATGTGTACTTACGATGGGGAATTGTTTAATTTGGACGACGGGGAATTGTTTTAATTTGGACTCTGTGCATGCTCTTTGAGACAGTGACCATAGACCTGCATTATATGACTGACAGACAAGAACGGTTTGACCTAAAAATATCAAAATTGAAACTACTGCGGAAAAAAAGACACCTACATCTTGGATGCCCTTGAGGTAAGCTAAAACATACCAAAAATTAATTTCAAAGTGAACTATCCCTTTAATGGGGAGGTACTGTAGCAGTCCTGAGACAGTTTGTTCAGTTTTCAGGGCCATCTCATTTTTAGTCCATTACTTAAAAAATGTGTCATAGTTTGCTTAACGCAATCAATGTAATATTATTTAGGAACAGTCTTTACTAGGTTAAGCAATACCAGTTTAATACCTGGGCTTTAGCAGCAAACATATGCCATCTGAATATATGAAAGTGGATGGATTTATCTAGAGATCTCATTCTAAGATACTTCGTTAACCTTGCAGAACACTGTGTGCAATATTGATTTGAGAAGATTTCTTTATTCTTGGAGCTGTTTGGGGAATAAAGAGGCCTGTATTGTCTAATTGCAGATTCATTCCCAGGCTGAAACATTTCCCATGGTTTATCAGATATATCAGGTGAATGTTTGCAATTCAAATTACTTATTGGGCCTTTGTCCAAAAAGAACTTACACTGCTAATCTAAATCCAATTCATTATACATGCTTCCCCGTGAAGGCATCCAATTTTTTTTGCTTGTTTTGCAGTGAATACCAATGAGGATTCAGCAAAGAAAAGGTGAAAAGCATTGTATGATTTCATGCATTCATAATGCAAAAATTTGCATGTTTGGAGGTTTTTATACCACAAACATGCAATTCTTATTGATTGATTTATCCAAGGATCTAATGGGAAGAATTTAATCTTACACTAACCTTGCTCTGGGCCCTAGACGCCATATGACATATCAGCAGTCTCCTCAACCTTCCTGTCACTTTGAAATGTTTTCCACTTTCCCATGTAGAGATGTGCCTACGTAAGCGCATGTCAATAGCGATGTGCTATGATGCCTTTGATCTACTGAAGTATGTGTAAATTACACCTTTGACAGATCACCAGGTATAGATCAGGGTGCTGTTGGCCAGGATAAGCCTATACAAATAGGCTCGCTGACCAGATCGAAGGCATTGCTAATGAGGGATGATGGCTTCCTTTAGATGTGCAGTACAGAGAGCTAATGACCTGGTGAGTGTAATAAGGTCACAAACAACCAGGTGTCTGATTTGTCAAATTTAGCAATGCTTTAATTCAGCCCTGGCATGTGTCAGAGATGATGGATAGCCGCTTTGGTCTAGTCTATTATTTTTCCAGTAGTGAGGGTCAGGAGTTCTATAGTGAGTCTCTCGAGTACTGCTTGCAATTTGCATGAACGTGACGAGACTGTAATGATGGTTAGTCAGATGTAATTTGCATCATATAATTGTTGCTTCATACGCAGTTTTCATTTTAGAAATGTGCTTGATCCTGAACGATACGATCGGGAACAACAGCTTTTCCCTGATGAAAGATTCATCACACTGCAGAACAAGACATGCAAACCTATTTGAGACACTCTGTTCCAAAAGCTATTGTGAGCTGACTACATAGACAGCAGTTTAAAGGATTAGTTCATTTCAGAATAAAAATGTACTGATGATTTACTCACCCCCATGTCATCCAAGATGTTCATGTCTTTCATTCTTCAGTCGAAAAGAAATTAAGGTTTTTGAGTAAAACATTCCAGGATTTTTGTCCATATAGTGGACCTGAAGGTCCAAATTGCAGGTTCAATGCAGCTTCAAAGGCTCTACACGATCCCAGCTGAGGAATAAGAGTCTAATCTAGCCAAACCATTGCTCATTTTCAAAAAAATATATAATAATTATATACTTTTTAACCACAAATGCTCTTCTTGCACATCCACAACCTGACGGAAAATGTAGGGTTCAAAATCGTCCGTCATCGTTTTACCTTTTATGTATTCTTTTATTTTGTAAAGGGCGTTTGACTTAGTCTTTGCACGTTCGCTTTGTAAAAACTAGGTCTGTACTTACGCCTATGTCACGCTTGACCTTTCCATGTGATTATATAATGTGTGGCGCATCACAGCTAGTGCAAGACGAGCATTTGTGGCTCAAAAGCATATAAATGTGTGTGTTTTTGATGGTTTGTCTAGATAAGACTCTTACTCCTTGGCCGGGATCGTGTCGAGACTTTGAAGCTGCACTGAAACTTGGACCTTCAACCCGTTGGTTCCCATTGAAGTCCACTATATATAGAAAAATCCTGAAATGTTTTCCTCAAAAACCTTAATTTATTATAGACATAATCATCTTGGATGACGTGGGGGTGAGTAAATTATCAGGAAATTTTAATTCTGAAGTAATCCTTTCAAAGCTTAATTTGCTACCTTTTGATTATGCTACCTCTTAAGATGTCTTCTTTTAGAAGCATTGCATACGTTATTTGCTGAGAAGACAAAAGCATTGCTATGAAATGTTAATTATCAAAACAATTCTTCAGAAAAAAAGCAAATTGTTCAAACTGACTGTTATCACATCTGCTTGCTATGATATTTTAGCAACATCCTTAAGCCAAACTCTTTTCAAATAAATAAATAAATGCGCTGTGGTGCGCTTCATGTGAGGAGCGCTACTTATTAGTACTTGATGCCTACATAGGGCATTTAAAATTGTCATTGGTATTGCTTCTGAACTGGCTATTATGCAGTACAATTAACACTGAAAGTTTAGAAGCAGATCACATATGTCTAACGATATGGATTTAAAATCAATCGGGTTTATTACCTATTAGAGAAAAATAACCTGCCATTGAATGCTTGTCATCTCATCAGCATAATAAATGCCTAAAACACAGCAGCCCATTGAGTGCTCATAACCAGCCAGCATCTACTAAACATGTCCGATGGCATTAAGATATAGGCCTCTCTGAGTTTTAAGTAGAGCCCATTAACTTTCCATTCATTTTGCTATTAATGAGTCTCAAACCCACAGAAAAGAACTTGCTTTGAATTAATGTTCTATAACTAATATAGATTTTTAAAGGCTGACTTTATGAGGTGTTGTGTTGATTAAGGGAGGAGCTGCGGAGGCAGTTTAAAGGTTATTGATGTGTGCTTGAACAGTTTAAATTTTAACGCAGACTATTAGTGCTGGATTTTCATTTAAAGCTCAGACAAACCTGTGGAGAATTCTGGCGTCCTCTGAAGGTGGTGATTTTCACTTCTCATGTCTTTGCCACTCATGAACAATAAGATAAGTGAATACAGATTTGTTTAATTACCCAGGTGAGTTACATTTCTTTTAGTATTAAGTGTACTAATCCAAGCACACAAAGAATTATAATATAATTCAAATAGTATGTTAAAGTGAAATGAGGAAAATGGCAAAGACAACAGCAGCTCCTATATTGGTGCTTCTTATCAGAGGAGAAATGATAGTACTCATATGTGTCAGTAGCTTTCAGTGTCACCGTTGTTCTCCACAAATAGGCATAGGAACTCCTGGCCTTGAGGTGCTGTGCCCTTATTTATAGATTTGAAAAGCATCTTCGTGCATGAAACCGGCCTTTGCTAGGTTACTGAGATCAACACACCCTCTCCATGTCTTTCTCATTCACTCAAACACACACACGCACAGAGAAAAAAGAGAGTAAACTACAATGCTAAATGAGTTACACCCACTCCCACACACTCTTGCTGCTCTAAAACATGTGAAGGAAAAGCAGGGGGAGTCAGAGACTCTCAGAGCGTTACGTTCATTTACGTTTCAATCAATGCAACATTGTAGATCAGTGGTTTTCAATTGGTTTTGCTTCAGGAGCCAGATTTTACATCAAGTGGAGACCCAACACAGTACTAAGTTTGTTAATGAAAAGTAGGTACAAATTTACTTGTAGAACTTAGAGATGAATTTGCACCAATCTTTTAAAAGTACCTTTTTATTTATTTTTACCAATGCATGATTATATTATTAATTGCTGATTTCTTTTTTCCAATTAGCATTCAGTGATCCCATTTTGGGGTTTTGACGCACCAGTTGAGAACCACTGACGTAGATTGTGACACTGTTGGCTTTATATGCTGGTGTGCTTTAATTCTCTATAATCTGTAATTACAGTTTTATCTATGATATATGACATCACTGAGTATTATACCTGTAATCATGAGGTTCTAGTCTGGTATTATTATTAATGTTTTGCAAAAACATAAATGCAGTGATTAACAACTTGGACTTTTTCCGTAATTACAGGTCTACACTAAAAGTACTGCATGATTTTGAGTTTCTGATCCCATTAAGGCAAAACATAAATTGCTGAGGTGATGCAAGACATGCATACAAATTTAGGGAATTTCCTTTTATCCTCTAGCTGTTTCAGAGGGTGTGTATGAGGTCAACGTGAAAGGATAATGATCATCTTGAGGTTTTGTTTTTTGTGTTTTGCATCCTGTCTTCTGTGTATGAAAAATGGACGTGATGGATATGGAAGTGGGAAGCACACAGCACATTAACTCAGGTTTACATGACAACTTAGCGATATGGGCCAACAATTCTGTTTCAAGCTGTTTTCAATTAATCGTAACTGAAGACACACACTGCACCAAATAGTAAATGAAATATGCCGTTTGATCACTGTAATGCCTTTGGCTTCCAGCTCATGCTACATTATTTCACACCCAAAACCTTTTCAGGAAAGGAAATGTAAAACAATCCGCTTTACAAACAAACTTCACTTCCCTTGGGCACAAACCCAAAATTGGTGACGAGTCTGAGAACCGCATCACTCCTGTGCAAAATTACTCACTCGTCGACTCATTTACTATATGTATATTGAATTACGTTTTATTTCGCAGTGGAATGTCATTCTTTTTTTGCTTGTTAAGAATGTATAAATGAAAAAAAAAAAAAAAAAATCCAATTCCCGTTAAATTTTGCTGCTTTTTATTTGCATTTTCATAAACCATGCAGCAAAGTTTCAACTATATTCCAGGATGCGTGTTTTTAAAATAAAGTACATATAGTTAACATATATATAACAAACATCCTGAAATATAATTGAGATTAATTTGATTTAATTATTCTTACCACCATTTCCTGTTGCCCAGAAGACAACATAAAGCAAGTAAAAAGTGGCACATCTTACCCCATGCCAATACGCTGATGGAATTCGATTCGATTTTATCACAGAAAGAAGAGAACATTGTGTCATTGAAATAAAAAAAATTACTGAAAGACAGAAAATAAAAGCAATGTTGTGATGTGATAGACATTACGGACCTTCTGAGCTCTATTCTTTTCTTGGCTCTAAAATGGGGAACGTAATGTGAAATGCAGCTCACAAACTGATACGGCCCATATCTCACCCGCAAAAGCTTGTAACTCCAATATCATCTGACCGGTACAGCTACTGTAAACATTGAGAGCCTGTCTCATAAATAATTGATTTCTCTCCCTCTCTCCCCTTTTTCTTTCCTCTGTGCGTGTGTGTGTGTGTATACATAACCATGCGCACGTGTTCATGTGTCTTTGTATGTACCTGCATGTGTGCGTGTCTGCGCCCATATTTCCCTCCATGTATCCAGGCATGACGTGTCAGGCGCGCAGCTCCTACCTGGACTCGGAAGTTCTGTGGGGCTACCGCTTCACCCCAGTGCTCTCCCTGGAAAAGGGCTTCTACGAAGTCGACTACAACAACTTTCATGACATATACGAGACCAACACCCCCACCTGTAGCGCTAAAGAACTGTCCGCTCGATTAAAAGAGAGCCCACTCCTCCCTCACCTGCCTCTCCTCAGCCCCGACCTCAGGCAACACACGCCAGACCCCTTCTCCACCCAAACCTCACGGGACGACACGGAGAAGGACGGCGAGAAGCCGGCGGAGACAAACAATGGCTCTGCCAACCGTTTAGAGGAGAACCCTTGAGGGAAACCCTGCTCTGAACAGACTCAAGGACTTTGTAGTGACTGGCAAGCTTCTTTCCCCTTGCATGGAGAGATATCCTTGCAAAATCCATGCAATACGACCCTCTAGAGAGCCGAGCTGATGTGTAGATCAAGGTTAGACGCACAAACAGATGAGAATCCGTATATTTATACCGCACACGTTATTGACGCCTACACATACTCTATTTTAGCTTTATAAACTTTGTCGTGCAGATTTTCATGGTATCGATCAACGCCCTGTACCTCAAGGACGAAATAGTAGCCATATATTGTACACATCAGTCCCACCGCAAATGAACGACCCGGAGGTCAAACCTCTTAATCGAACCATAACAGAAAAGCAGCTTTAATAGAATCCCGATGCAAAGACTCTTACGAGAAATATGAAGCCAAACGCAACGCTTGTGTATTTAACCACGGCGAAGGCCCGCGGTGTCGGTTTCTTTAAGCTATTCTATTGTATGTTTTATCTGCATTATAATTACGCATTATAATGATCAATTTCCCCTGAAGGCCCGTTCACACCAAGACAAATAACTATTATGATAACTATATTAGCATCCACGCATGTTCTGTTTATTATAAGCGCACATGCAGTTGTGTTGTTTGCCGCTTTAAAAGCGTGAGCTCTCTAAACTCAAGTGGATTCTGATTGGCTATCAAAGATTTTATCATTCATTACCTGAAAAAAAATAAAATTTCTTCTAAGAGTGATTCCAATGATAGTTTTATAACAGTTATTGTTTATGGTGTGAACGGGCCTTGACTCTTATTGAAGTGCATTATTGCATGTGTTTCGGCTTGAATTTGAGACAATTTGAAGGCTGGGAAATGTTTGCTGGTGCACCAGACATAAGCACAACCGCTGCAGTGGCAGACGCACAGTATGTAAACCTGCAGTGCACTAAAATAACGGCAAAGAATGGAAAAATTGCACATGCATTGTCTCTGTGAAAGATTGGTTGACCTGCTGAGTTCAGTCTTGCCCTGTCCGCACTCCTGGACTCATATTTTGTCTCTATCACATTTGATTTGTGTGCAAGTTTGAGGCCACGCGCGTGAGACTGTCAGTCCTATTTCCAAGCGGTCCGAAGAACTGCTTTAAAGCATGAACCCTAACGCAAGTTCTATACACTTTCTGAACAGGGTATTTTCTATAAGGCATGCAGACTTCAAAAACACAAATGCTTTCTACAAAAACTGTACAACTAAATTATGGATGAAGGTGAGAGGAAAGAGACTTTAAAGAAGACTTCACCCCCTGCTGAGAGTTTATCTGCAGTTTAGAGGGATCTCACCAATGACAAGTCATTTTCACTGAATAATATTATATGCAGGCAATTTACATAAATAAAATGAATAAAGAAACGTATAATTGAATACTGGTTTTGTTGTTTGTACATGGGGAATAAACTAAATTCCCCCATTGCAAGATGCAATGTGTGTGGTTACATTATTAGGGCAGTTGATTAATGATGATGATGATTTATAGGTGAGAATATTATTGAATAGACATCTAAACAAGTGGCTTTGAATATATACACTTTTTACATCCATATCATCGAACAGGACACACATTTAGTTGTGCTGTTTGTTTTTATATAATTTCCCGCCTTTTGATGCAAGTTAAATTCAAGTGTAAATTACCTGAATACGTATTTTTTTCATATTGGTTTCCATTTATTACTTAAAGGTATAGCGGAGGATGTTTTACTTCCTGGTGGGTAACCTATACTATTGGTCCTCCTAATTGTCAATCATTCTGGTGAATCAATCAAACTTTTCAAAAAGTGGAGAGGGCGGGTCTTATCTAAAATTTGGAAAGATCCTCCGCTATACCTTTAATTATGACTTATTACTAACTTATTACTGCTTGATTAGTTTCTTGTTTGTTTGTTTGTTTGTTTGTTTGTTTGTTTGTTTGTGTAATGTATTCAGGACAAACAGACTACACTTTTCTTTTTTTTCTGTTTTTACAGTAGCAGATGCTGAGAGTTTTTCTGCTTGTCTCTGAGAAGTTTTGTTCCCTTAATTATCTTTAACAATATGCTTTGTTCTAGCCATATGTTGCGAGCCGGTGCTCCTTCTGCCCACGTACATATGCATTATTCAAAGATGAGAGAAAATTAGTTATCTGCAGAAATTGGGTCACATAAAAGTTACTTACATTTCTCTAAATGTATCACACATCAAGTTCTTATGAGGAAAAGGCCCTAGTGTGCGTGACACAGCTGACTGCGTTGGGAACACACATCAATTCATAATACCTCTGAGTTTAACTGATGCTTACTAGGGCATGTTCCTCATCATCCGTCTTCATGCTCTCTAAAAGTTGCTTAACGACAAATAAAATAGTTTAATAAGAACAATATGCAACGGTTCAAAAGCCAGACGGCTTACAGTTTTGTCACACTGCGTCTAAAATAGGGTGATATCTCATCTCTATGCACAACACAAGCGATATTACCAGTGAAACTCAAATAAGCAGCGTAATCCCTCAGTAAAATGCATTTTTGAGTTGCAATGATTGTATCATTGTAAGAAAGCCTAAAATCCTCCAGACTATGATATTTCTTTAATACAGTTATGTTTATAAAATGTGGCCACAGCAATATGATTAAAGACGCACCCATGTCTAATAAACAGTTATAGGGATGTCCTGAGCTTAGGATGGTATCGGGGATGTTTAAGCATTTTTAACTCATCGGTATCGGCTATCCTAAGCCTGATTCTTTACTTTCCGTCAGCTGTCACCAGTGTTCATTTTGAGAGCAAATTTTAATTTAGTTTTAGTCATAATCTTTTGACTAGTCATCTGAATTGTTTTAGTTTTAGTTGACTAAAATCGAATTGGTTTAGTTAAATTGTAAAGTATCAAGTAAGCATTTCTCTAAAATCTCCAAACTCATAATATACTCCTGGAGAAAACATCTATTAACCTGTTAATATTAATGATATTATTACAGACTCAGATTTTAACTGCTGTGACATATAACATGTCTTTATCTTAAAATTAAATAAAACCACTTCTCACACAGAAACAAGAACATAGTCTTCTTTTTTATTAATTATATATGCAACTCGCATTCAACAATCTTTCTTTCAAGCAGACATATATTTTTTTTTAATAAGTTATATATATTTTAATCCTTATTAAAGTTATTCAGTCAAGAGCATTGAGTGATTTTCTCCTTTGTTGTTTGATTAACATTAATGACGGACAGCAGAAGCCGGTTTCGGCACTTTAAGGTCAAATACACAGATCCAATAGACTGATAAACTAATACACATCCTCCCAACTGTTTACGTTCACTTAAGATATAACCAACTGTTTACATGAATACTGGACAAAACTGACATTTTGACATAATTTTGTGAGTATTTGCCCAGTCAAGCGGATAGAGCTCAAGTCAGTCGCGCTGACGTCTGAACTGAGCTCTCTTTCACAGATTTATCCAGATGTCCACTCTTCACTTTCTCCCACACGTTTACATTATTATTTATTATTATTATTTTATTTATTTACCAGGACAATGCATATTAACAACAGTATGCCTGTAACATGCCAGAGTTAGCCTTTTTTGGCTAACTTTTTGAACGTTTTATGAGACATGCAGCAAGTGTGTGGCAACTTATGTCCTGTCGGATAGATAAGCACGTTACAATTCAAATGTGCTCCCAAATTAAATCCCAAAAGATTTACTTCCCAAATCGTCTCTCCCTTACATTTGTATCAATAGTGTCAAAAATGTCAGTAGATTTTCGTTATAGTGTTTGTCAATCAAAAAGTTTTTTCAGTTTTCGTCAGTGATTTATTTTAAGAAATGACAGTTATTCATCAACAGTTAACCCTGGCTGTCACGCAGGTGTCGTGCAGTAGGTGGCAGTGTGCAGTGGGTTTGCCAACCGCCATTAAAAGGAAAAGAAGGTCAAAGCAATGCGCTATGAAAGTCTGATTGCAGTTGAAAATAAAAAGTAAATAAATGAATTTCGAGCGATTTGTATAAAGGTGTAGATCAAATATGCTAAACGTGGCAATGCCATAACACATTGCTATGGGTTGTATCTTGCTACGGACTGACAAACTGGCATTTTGGCACCACAAGCTTCAAGCTTTCCAACCTTATCTCCACTTTATTTCTCTTTTTGTTGCAGTTATTCGGTTTATTCCACATGTAAAATACAAGAAGTGTGCACCAAGCATATATCGGATCAGGACTCAGTATAGGCAGATATTCAATACTAAATTACTCAGGGGCACAAAAAAACCCTGTTCGGGAGATCCCTGGATAAAATGTATTATTAATAATAATCACAATAAACACTTTAATACTATAACACACAGTTTTATAGTTTATTAGCCTGCTGGTTACAGTTGTCAAAGCTTTTATACACCTCAAGCTCCTCAAAAAGATTAAAAATGTCAGATTATCACTGTATTCTGGAAAATAAATCTTTAACTCAAGCGGCATCTTAACAAATGCAAAGAAATATATATTTTTAACAATAGGCCTATATCATTGGTTTGATCAATTCACGCCTAACTTTTTTGGTGTGTTGAATACTTATCTTTCTTTAAAATAAATTGCATGGTTTGAAATTTTGTTATATAATGCATTCATTTTTAAATGTGACTTAAGTGTGTAAATAGCTTTTGGAGACATAGAGTCTTCTGGAAGTGATGTTCACCCAACAAATAGGCCTATATACTCCACTAGACTGAGAACAGGGCCACCACACATATGTCCAGAGGTATATATTTATATGAAAACATGCGGTCCAATGGTATCAGGATGTACGTATTTATACAATCAATAAGTTGGTCTTCCTTTCTCTTCTCATTGTTTCAAAACAAATATCAGACCAGCGACTAGGGCTGTTCCCAAGTCCCAGTTCATTACCATATTTGGCAATGAGAAACGGATAATGAATACTCCTGAATAACATAAATAATATTCATTCAACTGATTATAAAATTAGCAATATAACAGTCCAAACATTATGTCCAATAGAAATTATATTTTCCAAGTAAATTCCTGACATGCAACACTTTGAAATTTCTTTTCTAAGAGGATTCAAATGAAAAGAAAGAGCACAGACTGCGGTGTTGTCAAGAAGTCATGCACTATTAAGAAATGCAATGAAACGCAGAGAACAGACTTGTTATTGCTGTTTGTTTGTGCAAATTTAAGTTGGCAAGGGAGAGAATGAAATGCACCGCTGAGAGCCAGTGATTCTGCATCGGATTGAGAGAGAAATATCTGGGATCATTACAAAGTCAGCTCTACACGACTTAGGCTTCTTTACACCTGCAGTTAACATGCATTTACAATGATTGGATCACAGTCAAATGGCAAGTCTTGACCGCAGTAAAAGTCAGATACGGTATAAAAGACACATTACTAAAACACATTCGGTGATGGTCATGGATGGATTCTGTCCACATTTGAAGTAGATGCTAATGTGTTTTTCTTAATCATACAGAGATGGGCAAGTAATGGGCCTAAATGTGAGTAGCTTCCTATCTGATTTAATTCTGACATAAAAGAGAAGACTATAAAGGTCTTAGAAAACATTTTGAGTTCCGTTGTCTGTTTCATCACAATTTTAATTATACATCTCAGCAGCAATTCATGCCTTTAGGAGACATTTTTATCCAAAATAATTGACAGTGCTTTTTATCAGGATTTTTATCAGCATTGGTGTTCCCTGAGAATTGAACCCGATTGGTTTCTCTATCAGAGATTTGCAGGATCAGTCTAGTATGCATCAAATAATCATGTGTTAGACTTATACAACAGTCCTAGATCAAATCCCTTGGTCAAGTCTAACCCTCCCACATTGAAAAGTTTCTTCTGCAGTCCTCCAGACATTTCTGATGCTGCAATCTATTTGAGAGTCTAGAAAACAGACTAGAAAATAAGACTCCTTCAACTGAATCACACAACAAGCCTTAAAGCAACCACTGTTTTCCATGAAGAGCTCAGAAAACTGCTCAGTCACAGGGCGTTCAAGAGCTTTTAGCCAATTATTATAGACAAAGATCAAAACTGATCATCCACTATTTGCTCAAGTGTCAAAAATGAAAATGCATTCAATGTGCCATTTTTCTTGAATGGCATTTGTTGTCGAGAGTAGAAAGGCAAGCAAAAAATTAAATAAAAATTATTTAGAATTGATTTTTTTTATTCTGTTTCACTCTTTATAGAAATGCAAGGTTTATTCATGTAGTAAGACTACACACACACACACATATAGATAGATAGATAGATAGATAGATAGATAGATAGATAGATAGATAGATAGATAGAGAGGTTTAACACGTTTATTTTTATCATTTATCATATTTCATTCCAATGTGTAATTCAAAAGTCTACAAAAACATTTTTAAAAAACAACCATTTAATCAATACAGATTACAGTCCTTTCATTACATCTTTAAAACCAATATTTCATCCTCCCCGACCTCACACAAAAACTTCCCACCATACTGCAGAAAAATCTATAATATTATGAACTAATTTGAAATAAGCAAACTCAATATTAATTCGAGCAGCCACCATCCCTTTCAGAACTCTTTCTGCATCGACTGAACCAGGACCCAAGATCTTATGTGTCCGTGTTCTCCAAATTGCCATCTGATCCCAAAAGGTAATTTACCAAAACCACTTTTCTTCGTTCGTTCATCCCCCAGGAAGTGGAGGTGGCCCCCCATTTTCCCACTGGCCCACAATAAAACCCAATTGACAATATAATAAATAAAATGAATATAATAAAACCTTTTTTCCCAATTGACTTTAGCCAAAGACGCTTTCTCGTAAACATCCAAATTCTCACATAGTATTTGCATATCTTCTTGCCCAGTAACAAAAACAGTTACATCATCAGCATAAGCCGACACAAAACATCTCGACTCCTTTGGGTCTCCTGGAACCATAAAACCCTTTAATTAATTTCTTAATTTGTATAAAAGGGGCTCAATTGCTAGGCTTTATAGTTGCCCTGAGAGAGGACACCCCTGTCGAATACCCCTTTTTACAGGCGATGGATAAGTCAAACCATTCCCCATCTTAAGCATTATTGAAGCCCCTTTGTACAACAAACGTATCCATGAAATAAAAAAATCCCCGAACCCAAATGATTCCAAGACTTGTACTCATGACCCACCCGATCAATAGATACAAATCCCACGTTGCAATTTTCAATAATAGACACATCAACAACATCTCTTATTAAAAATAAGTTGTCCATGATTGTGCGACCCGGAATACAATATGTTTGCTCTCCTTTGACCACAATATGTAAATGTTTTTTAACCTATTGACTAAAACTTTTGCCAATATTTTATAGTCTGAGCACATCATAGAAACAGGGCACCAATTTTTAACCTAGATATCCACTTTTTGGTATAAGAGCCCTCTGACAGCTAGTTGGTAACGTGCCTTTTTCAAAACATTCACAACAAACTTCATAAAAATCTTCACCAGTCCAAAAATTCGTATAGATTCAGCAGGTAAACCATCTATTCCTGGTGTACGCCCTGTGGAAAGTTGCTGAACTGCATCTGAAAGTTCATTAAAGTTAAAGGTGCTCTAAGCGATCCCGGGAGTCGTAACTTCTTGTTGACATTCGAATTGTTGTCAAACAAAACGGAGGCTAGCTAGACCCTCCCTCCTCCCCTCCCTTCCGGCATAAAGGAAAGTCAAAATAGTCACTACAAACAAAGTTAAGTTTTACTGATACTTCATTCAATGTGTAATGTCGCCAAGTTATATAAATGCTTTTATATATTGCAGAACAGAATGCAGAAAAAGAGAAACATTATCTTAATAATTTCGCCACCTGAGGTTATAACTATAACTATAGCTCCCATACAAGGACGCAATAATAGCAAGATAACATTAGCTTCGCGTTTCCCAGTGAGCATAAACAACGGCGGCGGCGTAAACAAATTTAGTCAAAATTGTCAATAGCCTATAAATGAACATTCAAATCCATAACAAACAGTGGGTGAAAACAACCATTCACACAAATTGTCGCCCTACTGTGAATTTGCTTGATCATTTACAATAGAGATTGATCGCTAGCTGAAACATATATGTTGTATTCACCAAAGCTAACGCTGACTGCATAGTTCTAGCTAATTACATCCTTGTGTTGGTTTGGCGAACATGAACGTCAGTTTAGAAAGAAAAATGGATTTACCTGTTCTGCAACAACAGAGCAACTGAATGTCGGATTGGAAGCCCTTCTGCCGGCGGAGTTCTCGCCACCTTTCGAAGGTTTTTCCGATGTAAATTCGGGACTTCACGCGTTCCTTATCCTTGTCCCTCTTCTTTGCAATTTGTTCATCGAAACATCGTCTCTTTGGTTGTGTGTCGGCCATAATTCAAACTTCCCTCTTCATGCTTCTCTGTCCTCCACACACCCCCTTCATGTGTACGCGTACTAACCCCCCAAACCACACCCTCCAAACCCCACCCTCCAATGATTTTTGTCGGTGATTGGCTGGAGCACTGTTTGTTGTGTTTCGTGGTGCGGGTGAGCCCAGTTTGTTTTTGTTGCCGTTTGTGGAGCCTGTGGTGTCTAGAGAGACCGCGTTTTTTTTACAGTGTGTTCAGGGGACAGGCAGCTAGCGGATAGTGAGGAGATGTTTGCTGTATGTGACAAAAAATGTTTGGGCCTAAAAAACGCGTCGCATCACTTAGAGCACCTTTAATCATAGAATCAAGCTTTTTCTTATCCCCAGGTTGCAACTTTGGTAGTCCTTGTAATAATTGTGCCATATTCTCAGTCACAGTCAGTATGTCCATACAAATCAGCATAAAAATCTGTTGCCATTTTCTTCATTTCTGTTGGATTTGATGTTAGCGTTTCATTGTCCTTGCACAGGTGAAGTATACACTTTTGTTGTGCAACTTTCCGCTCCAGATTTAAAATAATAAGACGTGGGAGAGTCAATGTCCTTGATAGAAGAAATTCTTGCTCTAATTAAAGCGTCCTTCACTCTTTCCTCTAAGATGGATCTTAATTCAAGTTTCTTACTCTTTAAATCATTGGATACACCCAAAACATTTACATCCATCACACTTTCCATACCTATAATTTCCTTCTCCAACTGCTCAATTTTCTTTAACACACACAGTATTGTAGGAAAAATACTGACCAAAAAAACCTTTATCTGTTTTCCCCATCTCCCACCCCTGTGTCAATTTTTCAAAATTACCTTTATTCAATTTCCACATTTTCCAAAAATCACAAAAATGTTCACAAAAAGACCTATCCTGCAGCAATTTAGTAAAATGCCAATAAAACATGGGGTGTGCTAAAGTAGTAATGTTCTACTTAATCTATGGCTATATGATTAGGGAACAAAATCATTAGGGAACATTTTAGCATTGGATACTCTATTCATATTTGTTTTACTTATATTCTATCTAGTCTTGCTCCAGTTACATTAGAGTCTAGTATTTTAACCCATGTATACTGTCTAATTATCTGATCCATATTCCTCCACACATCCATTAACTCAAACTCTTTAATAATAGAGCATTACTGGGCGGTGGATGAGACTCCTCTCTTTTCCTATCTAAAAGAAAATGTGTTATGCAATTCCAAATCACCACCCATTATTATGCAAAAATCATTATCACATTTTCTTATTGCACTCTGCAACTTTCTAAACAATTCAACACGATCTGATCCATTGTTTGGAGCATAAACATTTATGAAATGAAATTTTAACTCATTTTATTTCTCCTGTGACCATTAGAACTCTACCCTTTTCAATTTCTTCATTTGACAACATTTTCAAGTTCAAATTCTTTGAAAAGAGAATAGCTACTCTTAAAACACTCTCCCCTCCCACCATCACTCTACTTCATTTTTACAATCTGTACGTGTTTCTTGCCAAAAAGAAACTTTTACATTCTTAATATTAATCAATACTGCCACCATTTCTCTCTTGCTCTCGTCTCTCCCCCCGTTAATATTTAAAGAGGCTATCCTTATCATCTCCATAAAATATATAAAGAGACAGAAAAGAGAGACAGAGAGAAATAAAGAGTATATTAAAGTCACTCTGAGTGATATGTAAAACATAGATTCAATTATTTTTACAGGGGTTTTATCCCTTCGCAGTTTTGCACAAAACTTTTTTAAACTAAATATTTTTCTCTGACTGAGTTCATCTTCTCCAACCTTCCTCTGCCAGTAACGAAGAGAAGTCTCAAACCTCTTCAGATCAGAAAAACAACTCCGCACATCAACAGATCTTCCAAAGGTTTCATTCAAGAATGTATTTAATCTAGTGAATAAACCTGCTCACAGCTTATTTGCGAAACATCTGACACGTCTGAGAAATCAGACAATCCACCAGCATTATCATCATCATCATCATCGTCGTCATCATCATCCATTTCTGATTGCACCTTCTTAATCGAAGATACTATCCTTCATCTTTCCAAAACTTCACCTTTCAAACCGTTCGCATCCTCATTCGTCTGGCCCATATTCTCTGACCTCTCCACGGCATCCCCCTGCTCAGACCCCTGTACCACAGTGCTTCTCTCAACACTCACATCAGTTCCAACATTAACTTGATTATTTTTTCCCTGTTTTGTCTCACTACCAGAAACCTCCTCAGTATCTTTTTCATTATTAGGGGACGAATCTTTTATCATCATTCCTTCCTTCAAATGTGAATCCACATTCTGATCCTCATTATTCACCATTGCTGCTTCATTTGATATACTCTTTTGCACTTCATTTTCCTTACTCTTATCTGAAGTATTGCTAGGGCCTGCTTCATTCTCAGATTCAACTCTATGAGGACAAGACAGCCCCACATGTCCAATACACCCGCATCTCTCCCGTGCTCGCAAACATCATGTACGACTTGCCCTCAAAAACACAGCGAAAGGAGATACTCAGCATTGGTTCATTCGACAATAGCCTACATGTTTTAAAGTGGCATGTTTACAACCAAGTGAAACTGTTAATTCCACTGGCAAGTTTTCCAAAACAAGAAAGCTCTCGTTCATTGTCGGCATCAGGAATACAAGTTGGAACGTTAGAAACAGCCACCTTCGTCGTAATTGAAACTAATGGTTAAACAGGAACAAATGTGGCACTTACCGAAATCCCGCTCTCGATCAATCTATTAACCAGATTTTCTTCCATCAAAATTACCACCTTCAAAATAATCACCTTGTTCATCCGAGACGCCGAGATGATGCGCCATGTTGAATCGGCGTCGGGCCGTTGGTGAAAGAGGGAACTCTGATTGGCTGTTTAGCTTAGTGAACGAGTCAGTGCACGAGAATAATTGCAAAACAGCGAGCAAAGAAGTCAAAACGTCATCTTACCTGAGGGTTCCTTGGCGAATATTTCATTATTAGCACGAGCGAAGTGGAATAAAGAAAGTGTTGATTCAAAACGGTAAGCACGCGCTGCTTTGTTTACGGTTTGTGTATCTGCAGCGTCGGGTTCCCTTTTTGAATGACAAATATAGACGAATATATCTGCAGAAATAGACAGTTGTCTCATTCACACGCAGGCGCAGAACGCGCATTCTAGCTGACAGTCGGCAGTAGTTCTCTCTGTGTGTTCAAGTGCAGCTGTTTCCCCCGACGCAGGAGACTCGAGGCGAGAACACAGTCGGCTTTCATCAGCGCTAGTTCGTCGGCGTCGGCTTGGTGTGTTCCAGGCTTAACACGTCTTATACAGGCACACCTGCTCGGGTCACAGGCGCGTTTCCATTAGGCTACAGATTTGCGCAAAACTTTTGCGATTTTTTTTCTAAATGTCGACAAAAAACTATTGCGAAATGACGGCGTTTCCATTAACCGATGTTATATGCATATGCAACTAAAACTTCTTTTTCTTTTTTTTTTTCTCTCGCGATAAGTAAAGTCATTCCAAAAACCATGGTAACGGACGTTGGTAGGTTTATGTAGCCTACTAATCCCAGCCACTGCACTAGCCATTATTATTAATTTAAGGAGATGTGTGTTTTTCAAGCATTAATGGTAAGAAACGACCCTTATTATACTTGTGAGCGGCACATATGAGGAGTTTCTGAGTGTTTCTCCCTCATATCTGCTTCGAGGTCTTGATTGTGGCATTTATTTGAGGTTTAGAATCCATTATTCCTGTAATTCTTTTGTCTTATATGAATTTAATAAAGAACTGTCTCGTATTCTGTCCAAACACACCGCGTCATCTCTAGGCTACATGAGGTGACCTATAAATGTGCAAAAACTGTTTCCATTGCAGTTTTGCGAAATATTTATTTTTCGAATTGCCTGAAAAACCACCTCATGCGAGCGTAAAAACTTTTTTGCGATAAATGGGAGTTTTTGCGAAAATTACGTGTTTCCATTAAGCGTATTTTCAATTCGCAATTTCAATTTGCGCAATTTGAAGGGTAATGGAAACGCCTCCCTACCTCCGACACGAGACAACTCTCGCAGAGAAAACTACTTTTTTTTTCCTTCCTTTTCCAATTTAAATATTCTCCTTTAAATATTAATATTAAATATTAAATATTTTCCTTGTCCTTTCATTTCACTCTATTTCACTTATTCGCTTTCCATTTTTTATTGTTAGTGAATCTCAAACACATCATTATGATGCAGCGAGGATGTGTTTGTTATGGATGAGCATTTATAAGTTTCTCTACTGAGTGAAAGTAATCTGACACCCACAGCAGTTGGTTGCTGGAACATGATTTCTCAGTCTTATCACGAAAAACATGCATTTTTAAGGCCACATCTGTACAGACAAGCTGCTAACAGAGATCTGGTGCTCCTTCTCTGGTTACAGCCCCAAAATAGGTCTCAGGTCTGTTCTGATAGCATTAAAAACATGCTTGATGCAAACAACACAGTTTATATAACAGAGCACAGATTGACTGGATTAAAATCCTAAACCATTGAAATAAAGACTGTGCTCATTTGAACATCCATTATGGTTAATTGAGTGTTGAAAGAGACAGGTACTCTTAAATCTGACTGCCAAATTTGATGGATTTCAAGCACCATAGAATTATGCAACATTTCCATCCATGAGTTGATCCGTCGCAGAGATGGTTTTCACACTGTGCAGAGGACAAAAGCATCTGTGGAAAATGGCTGCACTAAACAGAAAATGTGGATGATTTTCAGGGTTTCTCTTGCAGCTCCATCAATCTTGGAACAAGAACATATGGCTGAGCTGAGAAGGAAAACCTCCATCAATAGTGCGGCAATAATCTCTCAGAAGAAAGCAGAGCGATAAGAGAGGATGAGCAGGGGGTTTGAGTCTACCTCCTTGTGTTTGCTGGTATGGACTTCATGAGTTTTCTCCAAAACAATGTGAGGGGAAGGACGTGTATAGAAGCTGATGGCTGGAAGGAGTGAGAGAGAAAACTATGGATGAAAGATCAGAGCCCTGAGCCCAAACAGAGTCCAGGATCCATGCAGAGCTGCGGGGAGAGAGAGAGAGAGAGAGAGAGAGAGAGAGAGAGAGAGAGAGAGAGAGAGTTGCAGAACATTCATCTGAAGGATTTTAGCTTTGTCTGGATCTGTGTTTTAGTAGTATGGAATTGTTAATTGTATGTTTCCCTTTTTCGTTTTAATTTAAGATTTAGTCATTTTGTTGTGTGTTTTTGTCACTTTGATTCATTTTTTTAAGTTAGTTTAGTACATCAAGTATAAAACTAAACAAATTTGGCATAGTTTTTCTTTTTCTGTAAACATTTCAAGTAACTCAATTTTTTATTTTATTTAATTTTTTCTTAAAGGTTTTAGTTTTATAACGTAAAAAATTTTTTTTTTTTTTTTTTTGGGGGGGGGGGGGGGGGGGGCATAACATGTCAAAATTTCCGAGCTTAATTCTGTCCTGATCATAATCATCTTGTGTGTGTGTGTGGGTGAAATGTTCATTCTTTCTTTCTTTCTTTCTTTCTTTCTTTCTTTCTTTCCTTCCTTGAAAAAAAAAAATATATATATTTTTTTTTTTAAACAATGGATAAGATATGTACTCTCACACATATTCAAAGTGTAAGGAAAACATGTTATTACTTTATTCCTTTTTCTTGATACACCACATGACATTTTTGGAGTCTTTTATTTCAGACCTATTTCATTTTGTTCTCTCAAATATATTTCAAACATCAGACTTTGTGTGTTTTACACGTTTTTGTTACTATTATTTATTTGTTATTATATATATATTGCAGGATGGTTCAGAACATGTTTCTCAAAACATGAGTGCATTCAGAGTGTGTATGTGTGTGTACGCGTATGTGTGTGTCTGTGTGTGTGCAGGGCTATTATAAACACAAAAGTTGTGGACCGCCAGATGCAGTTTGGGCCCAGAGAGCATGAGTCAGACTGTTTATAAGTGTGTGTGTGTGTGTGTGTGTGTGTGTGTGTGTGTGTGTGTGTGTGTGTGTGTAGTGTATTATGAAAGTTGTTTTGGAGTATACTGTATGTGGGAGTGGGTTAGGCAGACCTCTACAGCTCGGCTAAAGGGACTAAGAGCCTTATTTATGAATAAAAATATCTCTCTAAAAGGCCTCTCTCGTCGAGTGGGTCCCTCGTTTCCTCACTATCTATATATAAGTATCCATGAAAAGGCTGAATCTCAGAGGAGCAGAGTGACATTTACAAATTATCATTCTCATACGGTTATGTTTTCTTGCATTAGAAAGCATTGCGTAAACCATGCAACTGTACACTAAAGGGAAATCTTACATATTTCAGAAGAATCCTGAATATCGCATATTAATTAGAATTTTCGGTAACACTTTATTTTACTGTGTCCTTGTTACATATGTTACATGTACTTACCATAGCAGTAAATTATGCATAATTACATGCAACTAATCCTAAACCAAACCCTAACCCTATAGTAACTCAGTACTTAAATATATAATTACACTGTAACAATGACACCTTAAAATAAAGTGTAACCGGATTTTCATTATAATTTACAAATTCATGTTTCTTCTGAAGTGTAAATATGTTTCCAGAACATGTTAAAGGAATATATCACATTTTTTTATTTAAGATTATTGATTCTTGAATGTACTACCCACCCACCTGTATCTAAATAGGATGATTTGGTCTATTTTGGACAAATTTACCAAAACTGAAGTTGGTAGCTGCCCTAACTCTCATTATTTATGAGAGTTCATCAGAGAAGAACAGGTTTGAGGTTCATAAATGAATCATTCTTTTGAGTTGGATCTTTTCTGGTCTGAACGATTTGTTCATCTGGATCTCGATTTTACTTCACAGACTCAGTCATTCAGTCACGGTGGTTAACAACACATTGCAGGGGAAAATGTCCCAAAACAAGTGAACAATTACATTTCGATCTGTTTTTCACAAGAATACTGTATTGAATGGCTTCAGAAGACTTAGAATATAGTGAATGGACCAATTGTATTACTTTAATGGTGCTTTTGTGTCCTTTTTTGAAGCAAACAGCACAGTCTACATAGTTTTTGTGTTCAACAGAAGAAAATAATAGTTTGGGTGAGTAAAACATGTGATGACATTTATTATTATACACGATTATACAATAAACGTGAAATAAGGACATGCTATATTACATAGGCTATATGGCTCAAAAAGCTCATTAAAAGATTTGCAGAATTAACTCTCAAAATGAAAAAGAAAATCACATATGGCTTTTTTAATTGGTTGCCTGGAAGACATATACTCTACACAACTAAAATAGTTCAGACTACAGCTGTGAGAGATTTCTGAAAAATACACTCCACCAAGATATGTACAGCTGCAATTTATGTTTCCTAAGATCTCACATTGCTGTTGTATTTCTGTAAAGTCCTTAGAGACTTAGTTCCTCTCGTCACATCAGAATCGCCTTGTTAGACCCTTAAAGACCATAAATGTTCTTCACCTATGGCTATCTTTGACCTCGGTCTCACAGACATTACCTATTCATTGTTAGGAAGGTAATTAAATTCAGCTGAGATCTTCATTGTCGGGGTTAGTGTGTAAAATCTGCGCTCCACACTTACTCTCCTTCCTTCAGCTCTTCAGATGGATCCACAGATCACAGTTATTTTTAAAACACAGTAGAGGTCACTTATTTGTGGTAATGGACTCTTTTGGGATGAATGAACAAAGAAAAGGAAACGAAAGAGACCTAGACTGATTTGTTGTGCTGCCAGCCCTTTAGTCTCGGTTTCTTTGTTTTCACAGTTTTTATAGAGTGATCTAATCTCTTCTGTGGCTTCTGAGTTATGCAATGCCATATGCCTTATCCAAGACAGTGATTATGGAACATAAGCCATTCCTACATTCACTACTGTAAGCACTGAACTGAAATGATGAGAATATCCCAGATCTATGAGTAAGAGAACTGTCCAGTTTCTTGTAAAAAAAAAAAAAAAAAATATATATATATATATATATATATATATATATATATATATATATATATATATATATATAATTTTATTTACACTGTTTTCACCAAATATAATAGTTTTTTTTTTTTTTTTTACAAAGCAGGGGTGCGTTTCACAAAAGACTATATAAATATGAACATTCACAAACAGCATCACAAAGTTGTGTGTTTGGAACGACAGATCTCAACCTGTGTTTAGAAGCAGAGTTTCTAGTTTTCATGACATGTGGACTCAATAAATCCTTATCTTGAGCAAAATAAGCAAACTGACATTCAGTACAACCTGTGTCTTTTATTCAGAATACATGCAAATGTCATTTACGTCTTTTAGTTTGTCAAGAGATTTAAAGTGTTGTTTCTGAAGAGTGCGCGTGTGTGAACGAGTTCTAGTGCGTAAGAACGAGCCTATGATTGAATCTGGAAATAAAGCAAAATAACTGAGAAAAATGAGAAATAGTCCTCAGATGTCATGTCTGTAATTTATAGCTTTCGGGAAACAGTCGTGACTAGCTAGTTGATTTCTTCAAAGATGCATCGTACTATGGTAGTTAAGCAGCGAGTTACATCGTTGCACGGGAAACACATCCCTGAACAGTTGTGCGTTTTCGAGTTTAGTGGTGTTTGGTCACTACATTAATCCACATGTTTTAATGAATCGTTTGAGTGAATGATTCAATGACCTATTCATAAGAGTTCACTTTATTCTTGTACAGATGGCGCTGAATTAAGCAGTGCATGTGTGCTCGAAAAATATTGCACCTAATCCACATTGTCTGTGATAAAGTATGCAAACACAGTGCAAGCATCACTACGGGAAGCAGAAAGTGTCCGACTTGATGGATTCGTTTTCATTTGCAGGCGGCAACTCTTGCCAAACGGTCTGCGCAGCTTCAAGTCATACACACTTAAAGACAGTCACTTGCTTTTTTACTGAATGAATAGGTTGAATGAATGATTCAGTTACTCACTCATTTAAACAGTCTCTTTCCGCCACCTACTGGTGGTTTTAGTTTCATATTTAAAAGTGTGATTTTTTTAAATTATTTTTTATATTTTTTATATTTCAATATTTATATTTTTTATACTCAAAACATGATTCTAACAATGCAAGGTCCTGGGTTTGATTTTGTCACATGCCTGTCTTGTCTCGTGTAGCACATGTGGTGTTTGTGTTCCTGTCACTGTTTTGACCCCACCCTCCTTGTTATCTCATTATTGGTTTAATTTGCCCCACCTGTTGTTCCTCATCACCTGCCTGATTTGTCCCTTTTATAAGTTCCTTTGTGTTTGCAGTCTGTGTCGGATCGTTGTCTTGTACACGTCTCCTGTTCTCCCGTGACCCCTTTTGGTATGTTCGTTTTTGAAGTTGTTGTTTTGTATTTAGTTATGTTTTCCCCCTCGTGGGTTTTGTTTTGTGTTTAGTGTTTCTTTTGTAATAAATATCTTTTTCCCTTTGCATTTGAGTTCTCCCTTTGTTTTCTGTAATTAACGTGACAGAACGATCCGACCATGTCAAGGACTCAGCAAAGGGTCTCTTCCCCAGCCACCGAGCGGGAGAGGAGGCAAAGTTTTGAGGGGACCCGGTTGGTCATATTTCGCGGGACCCGTGGAGGCCGCAGTAGAGGAGGTGGGCGAGAGGAATTTCAAGACCACTCTCCACTCTGGCCCCTCCTCGACCCAGTTCCGGTGGTCCCAGTTCCGGTGGTTCCGAAACGGAGGAGGAGAGGAAAGAACCCCTCCGTGGCTATGTCGGTGGTCCCTGTTCCGGTGGTCCCTGTTCCAGCGATCCTGAGTCCGGTGGTCCCTGTTCCGGTGGTCCCTGTTCCGGTGGCCCCTGTTCCGGTGGTCCCGAGTCTAGTGGCCCAACCCGAGACTGTTCACGTTCCGTCTGCCCAGTCAGAGACTGTTCAGGTCACATCTGCCCAGCCAGAGATGGTTCAAGCCACATCTGCCCAGTCGGAGACAGATCGGGAGATGCCCATTCTCATGGCCGGGGGGGCACTGATCGGCTATTTAGAGCGTTTAGCTCGGATCCTGGAGACGCCCTTCAAACCTTCAGTGTCTGTTCCTGAGCCGGAGCCAGTGTCTGTTCCTGAGCCGGAGCCAGTGTCTGTTCCTGAGCCGGAGCCAGTGTCTGTTCCTGAGCCGGAGCCAGTGTCTGTTCCTGAGCCGGAGCCGGAGCCAGTGTCTGTTCCTGAGCCGGAGCCGGAGCCAGTGTCTGTTCCTGAGCCGGAGCCGGAGCCAGTGTCTGTTCCTGAGCCGGAGCCGGAGCCAGTGTCTGTTCCTGAGCCGGAGCCGGAGCCAGTGTCTGTTCCTGAGCCGGAGCCGGAGCCGGAGCCAGTGCCTGTTCCTGAGCCGGAGCCAGTGCCTGTGTCTGTGTCTGTTCCAGTTCCTGAGCCGGAGCCAGTGCCTGTGTCTGTTCCAGTTCCTGAGCCGGAGCCAGTGCCTGTGTCTGTGTCTGTTCCAGTTCCTGAGCCGGAGCCAGTGCCTGTGTCTGTGTCTGTTCCAGTTCCTGAGCCGGAGCCAGTGCCTGTGTCTGTGTCTGTGTCTGTTCCAGTTCCTGAGCCTGTGTCTGTTTCTGTGTCTGTTTCTGAGCCCTCAGTGACCGCGACACTGGCCATTATGGCCACAGCCATGTGGTGTGTGTGGGCTATGCACACACTTGGACCGGTGGTGTCTGTTCCTGGGCCGGTGGTGTCTGTTCCTGGGCCGGTGGTGTCTGTTCCTGAACCGGTGGTGCCAGTTCCAGTTCCCGAGCCGGTGGTGCCAGTTCCAGTGCCCGAGCCGGTGGTGTCTGTTCCAGTGCCCGAGCCAGTTCCAGTGCCCGAGCCGGTGGTGCCAGTTCCAGTGCCCGAGTTGGTGGTGGGAGTTCCAGTGCCCAAGCCGGTGGTGCCAGTTCCAGTGCCCGAGCCGGTGGTGCCAGTTCCAGTGTCCGAGCCAGTTCCAGTGCCCGAGCCGGTGGTGCCAGTTCCTGAGCCGGAGCCGTCTGTTCCTGAGCCCTCAGTGACCGCGACACTGGCCCTTATGGCCACAGCCATGTGGTGTGTGTGGGCTATGCACACACTTGGACCGGTGGTGTCTGTTCCTGGGCCGGTGGTGTCTGTTCCTGGGCCGGTGGTGTCTGTTCCTGAACCGGTGGTGCCAGTTCCAGTGCCTGAGCCGGTGGTGCCAGTTCCAGTGCCCGAGCCAGTTCCAGTGCCCGAGCCGGTGGTGCCAGTTCCAGTGCCCGAGCCGGTGGTGCCAGTTCCAGTGCCCGAGCCGGTGGTGCCAGTTCCAGTGCCCGAGCCGGTGGTGCCAGTTCCAGTGCCCGAGCCGGTGGTGCCAGTTCCAGTGCCCGAGCCGGTGATGTCTGTTCCTGAGCCGGTGCCTGTTCCCTGGCCGCCCGAGGGAGAGTCTCCGCCCTGGCCGCCCGAGGGAAGGTCTCCGCCCTGGCCGCCCGAGGGAGGGTCTCCGCCCTGGCCGCCCGAGGGAAGGTCTCCGCCCTGGCCGCCCGAGGGAAGGTCTCCGCCCTGGCCGCCCGAGGGAAGGTCTCCGCCCTGGCCGCCCGAGGGAAGGTCTCCGCCCTGGCCGCCCGAGGGAAGGTCTCCGCCCTGGCCGCCCGAGGGAAGGTCTCCGCCCTGGCCGCCCGAGGGAGAGTCTCCGCCCTGGCCGCCCGAGGGAGAGTCTGCTCCGCCCTGGCCGCCCGATGGACTCTCTGCTCCGCCCTGGCCGCCCGATGGACTCTCAGCTCCGCCCTGGCCTCCCGAACTGTCCATTTTTCCTGTCCCACCCTGGTCTGTCTTTCCTGTTCCCCCCGTCCCACCCTGGTCTGTCCCTCCTGTCCCACCCTGGTCTGTCTTTCCTGTTCCCCCCGTCCCGCCCTGGTCTGTCCCTCCCGTCCCGCCCTGGTCTGTCCCTCCCGTCCCGCCCTGGTCTGTCCCTCCCGTCCCTAGTGGAGCGTCTGGTAGCCGCTCCTTAAGGAGGGGGTAATGTCACATGCCTGTCTTGTCTCGTGTAGCACATGTGGTGTTTGTGTTCCTGTCACTGTTTTGACCCCACCCTCCTTGTTATCTCATTATTGGTTTAATTTGCCCCACCTGTTGTTCCTCATCACCTGCCTGATTTGTCCCTTTTATAAGTTCCTTTGTGTTTGCAGTCTGTGTCGGATCGTTGTCTTGTACACGTCTCCTGTTCTCCCGTGACCCCTTTTGGTATGTTCGTTTTTGAAGTTGTTGTTTTGTATTTAGTTATGTTTTCCCCCTCGTGGGTTTTGTTTTGTGTTTAGTGTTTCTTTTGTAATAAATATCTTTTTCCCTTTGCATTTGAGTTCTCCCTTTGTTTTCTGTAATTAACGTGACAGATTTTCATGGAATGCATGAACCGATAACATAGGCATACAGTGATTGCAATGTACATTCCAAAGCTAAGTTAATGTAATATATATGTGATCACAATATAAGGTTTTATTAAACCTCAAATATCTCTCTTTCTCTCACACACACACACACACACACACACACACACACCATTCTCTGTTCTCTCTCTCAGAAACAATGCCCTGGGCCTGTTTATTCTGAAGATATTAGCTTGTTTCAGCATCTGCTGCTTCAATCCCCCAAAGAGTCACAGTTACATAGAGAACAGAAATATGAAAGCAGATAAAGTGCAAAAGAATACCATTTATTTTTTACTTATTTCAATTATGATTCAGTAAAAACTGTTTACTTTCCCTCTTGAAGTCACTGTGTTTCTGTGGGGTGGTTTGTCCTAGTTTGAGATCATCTGTAGGACCTAAATGACAGAGTAGACAATATACTGTCAGTTTTTTTAGAAGAACCTCTTCATAAAATCATGATTCTGCTGAAAAGCAACTACTGTAAGCAGTCACGAAACTCATCACAAACTTATCGTGACCCCGACCAGAACCGAAGATCTAATAACTTTATTACATTTCGACAGGACTGGAGTTAGAATGAGTGTCACTGTCAGAAAGAGAAAAGGAAAGAGGGAGCGAGAGAGCAAGAGAGAGAGAGAGATTGTCTTTCAATCTGTCTTTTTCCCTATTCCCCTTCTCGCAAATGAAATCTTTCACTCAGCAGTCAAACTGAGGCAAGTTAAAGTTTAATTACAACATCAATAGATGGATGTGGGCCCACTCCAGTGTTCTCCCTGTAACATTCCTTTATTCCTGCCAGGAGAAGACATTGTAAAGGAGGGTTTTGGTAACACTTTATTTTACAGTGTCCTTGTTAGATATGTTACATGTACTTACCATAGTAATAACAGTAAATTATGCATAATTACATGCAACTAACCCTCAACCAAACCCTAATCCTACCCTAACCCTATAGTAAGTACATGTAGTTGCTTAATATTACTCAGTACTTAAATATATAATTACACTGTAACAGTGACACCTTAAAATAAAGTGTAACAAGGTGTTATACAATTTTACTTGAAATTACATTTTCTCTGAACTTTTATCTCAAATTAACCCAAAATTTTATTAAATTAAATACAGCTAAAAAAGTAAAAAATAAAAATAAAAAGTACAATTTTATTTTATTTTATTTTATTTTATTTTATTTTATTTTATTTTATTTTAATGTATCAAAATTCAAAATCTTAAAAAAAAAACCTACTATTAAAGTTTAATTTAATTTAATGTATCAAAATTCCAAATCTTAAAAAAATAAACTACTATTTTTTATATAATAAGAAATTCAATGTCCCCTGAACTTTTAAAGATGAAAAGAGTTATTGCCCTATAAAAAAATAATAATAATAATAATAAAAATAAAGTAAAATGAAAAAAATAAAAATAAAATAAAAAAAAGATTAGAAACCTCAGGCACTTTTAGGTTTTCCAGAAGAGACTTTGAGACACCAGCTCATTCCCACCGTCTAATAAAGATCCACACAGAAAACTGCAGAATCTGCTGTTCACAGGCTGCTGATGATTGGATGAGATCAACTGTGTCTTTAGAGGGAAATGAAGCTGTCACACACTGGGACGATCCCTTTCTAGCCAGAGTCTGCCAAGGAACACACAACCCCAGAAACAGCTGCTGATCCACATTGTTCTGTTTTTCCACATCCATCCTTTTTTCCATGTCTTTCTCGGTCTCTGCTGAATCTTTTCTGTGCCAATGATGAAATGCATCACTTTTTTATCAAGTTCGTGAAAAATGAAATGTGTTTTTTTGTACCAAGTTTACAAAGTGCCAAAATGACATGGGAGTGTTACACATTTTGTATAAATGTTTTATATATTTCACAATAAAATAAAATATAATGCAATAAAATATCAACCAAAACCCAAAATCTATTATAATGGTAAAGAGAAGAATTATTTAAATTTGATTCTAGCAGATCTAGTAGCCTAGTACAGTTAAGAGCCATTGAGTTGAAGTATAGAGTCCAAAAGTGCTGTACACTTTTTCAGCAGTCTTGATTCCAGAAGTACTTTTCCCGTTAATTTTTCCCATAGGGCTCTTTGAAAAGTCTCTGTTAAAGCCATGAACCAATCCAATCAGCTATGAGGTGAACCACAACATTACAAACAAGCAGAAAAAAGCATTTGAAAATCGACAAAAAGACAACCCAGACAGCAACATAGTGTCGGCACGTACCAGATGTGGGCCAGATGTGGGCCAGATGTGGGCGGGATCTGACCCGACACTATGTTGCTGTCTGGGAAAGGTATTTTAAAGACAAAGACTGAAGGAAGCGAAGGAAAGAACTACAATCACAGGAAGCATTGCAAATGATATAATTGAATTAAAAACAGCAAAGAAATATAAAATGATAGATGCTGTTGATGGCATGTATATAAACAATATATTCTACATTTATTGCAAAACGTGCACATATGTATAAAAGTAGTGCCATCATTTGCAGTCCTTCATGGGAGTGGGCATTAAAGTCTTCTTTTGGTTTGACTTTCTTGCTTTGATTCTCTGATTGGTGGAGATTTCTTGGCAGAATTATGGGTAATGCAGTTTCTCACCAGGACTAGCACTTTTAGACATGATTATTTAACAAATACATTGAAATAATGCTTCATCAAGAGCAAATGCCATCGATTAACAATGTCGTAGCTCAAGGTGTGTCTGTCTTTACCTTTAAGTGTTATCCAAAGCTTCATTTCCATATGAATGAACTTCCAGATCCTGACTGCTGCACTCCATTTGGCATAAATGGATGGTTGGGAAAATGTTTGCTCTGAAAATGTCTTCAGACTCATGTCAGGTTAGAATTGTTTAAAAACGCACACATATTAGGTGGAGCTGTCGAATGAGTAGGAGAGGAACACAGGTAGCCCGGAGCCAAATACTTCAAACTGTAGACATCCCTCTGTGAGGAACAGCTTGCAGAAAATCCAATATTTCTCCTGACGCATCAAACACAAGGGTCAACAGGTACTGGACGTATTGTTCTGGGACCTTCATGATTACGTCAGAACTCGAAACCAAGCTGCTAAATGAGTCTCCACTCCTCCACGTCGGTGGAAAGCTCTTGAGTAACTGTGCTTCATTACTATACTTAACTTTTGTTACTAAGAACTCTCATTAGAGTATTAGTAGACTGTTAGGTTAGGGTTCGGGTTAGTAGAATAAGTTGACATTTACTTGCAAAGTTACTTATAGTCAGAATGTCTGTTGAGGAGCATCAAAATAAAGTGTTAGTAGATAATAAGCAGACTAATACTCTAAGTAGAGTTAGTTGACATGTAGTTGCAAAGTTACTTAGAGTTAGTAGAATGTCTAAAGTGGACTATCGAAATAAAGTGTAACCTTTTCTTCTAAGAGTGAGTAATTGCTTGTAAAACTCACAAATAATTACAAAGAAATGGCAAGTAACACATTGAATTAGACGTAGAAGTAGAAAGACTGTACTCCAATCATCTTTTAAAAAATTATATATATATATCCAAGTCCATATTTCCAACTTCAGCTTTATTTCTCAGTGTGATTCATGCTCCTTCTCTTCAACTTGCATTCCTTTCCCAGAAAATAAACAAAATAACAAAGTGATAATGACTATCCCATGGGATCGCAGAGCGGTCTTTATATTCGGAGGCTGCGATGGCAGAACACGTTAAAGCAGATTGGATGTGTCAGTTATTATTCAGTATTCAGAATGGATGAGTCCTCCATGACCTGTGAAGAGTTGTAATGGAGTGGAATTCAATAGGATGAAACCGTTTATAATCAATAGCCTGAAATGCGTCAGTAAGAGCCGGATTTTCACAATGAATGCCGTTGGGTGTGGATTTTTGTGTGTGTAAATTAGTCCAGGAGCTCAGGGACTTCTGTCCTGCAGCTGTATCTCTGTGTCTCTTCCCTCGGGATAATCATCATGTCCTCAGAGACTCTCTCTCTCTCTCTCTCTCTCTCTCTCTCTCTCTCCTTTTCGGTGTATTGGAAACCTCTTGGGCACATATTCCTGGAACTCCAGCCACGGGAGAGAGGAAAAGAGGAGTAAAGGTACAAAAGATGAATTATTCAATCTGTCCTTCTGAGGTACATCGGATAAATAGACAAATAGATAATTCATGTTTTATGCCTGTGGTCTCTGAGACACTGATCAAAAAATGTCAGCTGTGGTTATTGAACTGTACGGTAAAAAATACAGTAGCAACATTTTTAGAATTTTCTGCTTTAGATTTTTTTTTTTTTTTTTTTTTTGGATTAACTGTTCTAATGTTAATATACTACCACTTTTATATCCTCTAACAACCACCTTAAAAACACAAAATATAAGGGGAAAAAAATCAGAAGAAGAAAAATATAGCTGCAAATCAGGGCCAATCAATGAACTCGGCAAACTGAAGGAGGAGTGGCAAAAAAGTAGAATACAGTACATTTTAAAATATTGAGTCTTCATGTAAGATATTGAATGTGATCAAAATGAGGAGAGTAATCAGCTATCAATAATTCAATTAAATAAATAAATTTGTTTCTCAGACAAGGGATTTAAAAGTTATAACAACCATTTTAAAAAGTGATTTTTTGAACTTGTGGTGGCGCTATAGAGTTGGTCCCAGAGACCCCACATTTGGTCAGATTACTATTCACGACCACTGCTATAAGTGTGCCAAATTTCATAATTTTTGAAGGAACTGGGGCTGCCTTTGAATCCTATTGTGGAGGAATAATAAAAAAGAAAACAAAAGTGGCTCCAGAACATTCAGCGCTCGGCCCCTAAAAAAGTGCTGGTAATTTTCTGCCAGGACATTATCTATTAAGTTTACAGATATTTCCTTTAACACCACACAATGCAATGTGTAACACAAAATACATGCAAAAACACAATTGAAAAAAATTCAGATTAACAGTACAATGTGCCGTATTTTACCATTGTGTATCTCCTTAGGCATGATTCACATCATGAGGAATCCTGTTATAAACACATACAAAACACCATCATGGTAACACACACGACACTGTAATAATGCAACAAACATTATACAACAACATAAGATGTAACATGAAACCCTAATGTATTACGTTACAATTGCCCCAAACCTCACAAACACGAAGAAAACCCTGTAATATGAGTGACCCCAGACAGCGACATAGTGTCGGCCCAGATCCGGCCCACATCTGGTACACGAGGAATCCACATGAAAACTTTTAATAATTAATGGACATGAAAAAACATTTGCATTCATGCATTTGGCAGATGCTTTTATTCAAAGCGACATGCATTGCATTCTTGATGCACATGTTATTAGCTCTTGCTTTCCCTGCGAATCGAACCCATGACCTTGGTGTTGTTAGTGCCATGCTTTACTGTTTGAGCTACAGAAAAGACAACTTTGTGCCACAAAATAATATATAATAATATAGATATATGCACAGTGAGAGCTTTCCTGGGCATATGTTGAGGGTTGATGTAAAGCATTACAGTCACCCCATCACACACTTTTATGTAAGTGTAATGCCCTCTTGAATGAAAGTTTTATTAAAACTGGCACTGTTTGAACTCCCATGCACTCTTTGACTGCAGCATGTGTTTAGATATAGGACATCTGTCTTGTTATGGGATAACCCGGCATCACCTGCTAAACGCTAATGGAGTCACGAGTGTTGCGGCAGAACGTCGGCATGCGGTGCCATGACAGAGAAACAGAGCCTGGCATCCGCAGCGCCAATACATTTACAGTCAACATATTGCATTCAGGCCAACGTGTTTGGCCACACACAAAGAGTTTCAAGGAACATGTTACGGATCACATGCCTATGAGAACTGAATGTATTTACATCTCTGACTTCCTTAAGGAGAATCAACTTCTCCTTTTTTGGCATGAGAATTGCAGAAGACCTTTTGAGACACTTTACTTACTGTTACTGTATTTATGGTAGGAGCCCCAGAGATGCCAATAATAAAGGTGCAAAAAAAATCTTCATTTTTAAAATAACCTCTTCATTTCTTGTTCATTTGACCTAATCAATTCCCAGAAGGCAGATTTTAGGCCTGTTGCAGCTTTAACCCATCTGTTGCATCATTCAGTAGATATGCACTTTTCAGCAATGTGAATTTTATCCAATAAAGCAATATGAATTGGACCAAGAGCTGCATGATTAATCGTTAGAATTGCAATCTCGATCCAAACACCCACGAGATCTTATTCCTAAATGACAGCGATTCATCTGTCTATTAAACCTTTGACAAGTAGCCTACGATCACAGCGAACATCAGATCTGTGTTGGCGCTATAGTTGTCATGTGGGTATATAGACAACCCGTCTTTTCAGCCACACAGTATCAGTGTTTCTGTGTGACACTTATTCACATTATCACAGAAAAACTGGAATAAAAGTTTGGATGTAAACACAGCGATCAAAATAGTGCAAATCACCTTTTGAAAGTAACTTGATGCTTCAAATAAAGATTGTATCAAATACATACATCAACAACTGTCGACAACTGTAAGACATGTATTTGTCATTGAATCATTCATTCAAGAGATTCGTTCAAAAACGCTGATTCATCTAATAAAACACGTGAAGTATTTGAGTGAGTCATTGAATCATTCATTCAAACCGATTTAAAAAAATTCGAATTAATTAAATACTTTTTTACATGTTATTTTGTTTTGTTTTCTGTTCAGAATCGTGGGAGAATCATGAAAAAAATTTTAAAAGATTTGCAATTTATCCAGAATCGTGCCGCTCTAATTTGACCCCAAAACACTGACTAATCCTAAAATACAATGATAATAATAATAATAATAATAATAATAATAATAAAGCAAATTCAAAATCTAAACAACAAAAAACAATATTACAAATGGCATGTGAAAATTCATTTTATAGTTAGAGCCAATAACATTTTCTCGAAGGATTTTTTTCGCATATTTTTTGCAAGTTAAAATAAAATAATCGAAAAAATGTAAAATTGTTATATGTATGTGTGTATATATATATATATATATATATATATATATATATATAAATAAATTAAAGCATTGTATTTATTATCATTTCTCAGAAGATCGTTACATCAACATATAAATGCAAATAAAAAAACATGATTAAGGTTACGTTTTTATGTATATTTTATGCACACATGGATTTGCACATGGATTTATGCACTAAAACATGATTTTCACTAACAGTAAGTTATGGACGCACATGAGATACGTGTGTGTGTGTGTGTGTGTGTGTGTGTGTGTGGTGATGTAGGGCAGTGGCGGTTCTGTAATTGTGCATTCTCATTCAGGTGTATACAAACGATGTGTACTGAACAAAGACATGAGGGCATTCCGTCTGAACAGCTGGGTTCAGTGTCACAGCGCTACACCTCAGTGAACACAGCCAGGGAAGACACACAACTAATGACAAACAAACCACGAGGCCCGAGAGGAGACGTGTGGAGGAGGAGATGCCCGCTGACTCCAATCAAAGCACTGATTTCAAAATCCGGTTGCCGGTCCTCGTGCAGTTGCGTGAACCTACGATATGAGATTCAGATCTCTAGCTAGATAGACAGGTGTGTTGACATGTAGACAAAGATTGTCATCGGGTAGTTTATGGAGCAGGGAAAACCCTGTGCAAACCTACCAGCATCAGGGTCGTAACATGAGTTTCAAACATGAGTCGTAGGCTATACGCAGTGCATTTAGGACGTGACAGGCCATTAAAAGTGCTGTAATAGCAATTCTCTGCCGTTTTACAACATTTCGCTAGACTCTGGCAGCATTTACACTGCAGGTCTTGATATCCTTTATTTTTCATATCCATATTTTTATTTTTTTATGATGACTAGCTTACATCTTCTCTTAAAAGTGACCCATATCCAGCATTTGCATTACACTTTGGCGAAACAAAAGCCTTGAAAAAGCCTTGAAAAAGGAAATAAAACGAAAAGGAAGTAAAACGGTGCGATTTGAAATGGACGCAGATGAAATGATAATACAAGCTTTTGCTTTCCACACCATCTTTAAAGGTCAGCAAAACATTGCAATGCACTGAGTTGACACCATCCGCCACCGTCGCTTTTTCAATGACATACAACTCACATTGACGGGGAAATATCCAATCTGTCCGCTTCACACTGTTCGACCAAAACTGTTAGACCCGTGATTTTTTATCCCCGTGTGTGGGGTCTCTCAGGTTTGGAAAATCGGCCGACAATTTTAAAATCGTCCCGTGTGAACCAGGCTTTACATGACGGATGCAAATGCACGATTTATTCACACGTGTGAGGCTATGGGCTGCACGATATTGCAAAAAAACCTGACATTGCGATATTTTGTTTTTCTGCGATATATATTGCGATATGAAAAGCGTTTCACCAGATGAATAGCTCGATTTGGACAGAATTAATCATTCTAGAATGATTGGGTTGATTTTGTATGAGAGTGAATCTGCACAGAAAGTAATAAACAATACAAGCATAGATAAATAAAGAATGCAAATTAAATAAGGTAAGTCTAACAGTATTCAGGTAGCCTACAGATATTGAATTATCAAATGTAAAATAAAACTGCATCGTCTTCACTCTGTGAATTAAATACAATTTATCTTTGTTAATTAAAGCTACAAACGATATTTTCTTTGTGTATTTTGTTGATTCACATTAATGACTCAGACAGCAGTGAGTATATTAGGCTGCTGTCACTTTAAGAGCTAATGCAAGGATCACATTTCTTTCCCATGCATCTGTTTTCTTTCCCAGTTGTTTATGTTCACGTAAGCCATGTCAGTTCAAGCTCAAATAGACGAATCAACTACGGTCCCTTACTTGATCATCGCTTATCCTGCAATATAACACATCGCAAAATCGATGCTACTGTAAAACGATATATCGTGCAATCCTAAATGAGGCCTGAAACTGATCTGAGAATATCAGAATTCATGTGCTTTACACGTTCGGGTCATTTCCGATCTGAGCCACATGGCAAGAAAAAATAAATCGGAATTCCATGTAATGTAAATGCAGCCTTAGACACTGAATAAGATTGTTCCCAGCACTACAACCACACAATCCCCTTGTGAAAAAAAAAAGAAGTATACTTTAACATACTTTTAAAAAGAGTATTCTTACGGAATAATATACTTTAAAATAACTGAAAAATGTGTTCAGTTATGTGCAATTAAATTAAAATATATAATTTATGTTAATTACAATTGTAAAAAAAAAAAAAAAGTGTTGGTGTTTTTACATGTGAAGTGTTTTTACAAAGAAGCTTCTCCACAGAATGTGTCGAAGTTGTGACAGCTCTGTCGGCTAACTTGAAATGCTACTACTATTCTGTGGATGTTTACTGATATATAAATGTGTTATGGACTAAATACTTTATAGTGTAACTAAACCATTTTTGTTGGAGTGTAATAGGTCAGTGGACTAACAGTAGGCTTCAGGTGAGATTCTTCCGTTTTGTGGTTGTTTATTTTGATGTTGGTGGTCTGACAAAGACACCGATTGTACCCGCTGTCTTGATTGTATCCTAAAGTGTCCTAAATCCTAAATTTTTAGTGCATTGAATAAAATATTATGTTATCTGAACAACTTTGGACCCATTTATGTAGGACTTAAGTACATCTTTATATGTAATTTCATAACTCAAACAAGTAATTTATGTGCTTTAGTTCATTAAAGCAAAAGACACTTTTAATTTGACATTATTAACAATGCGAGTGCTTTTTGTAAGTGTACTTAAGTGTGTTAAGAACTTACAGTCATGAAACTGCACTCTCTTCAAGTACACTTAAGTGGCCTTTTATTTCATATATTATCTGAAAGTACAGTTTAAAAAAGATATGTTTAAGATTAAGATATATTAGGCTATAATATCCGGAGTTTCAAAACATTGCTTCAAATGTTTTTGAGCTATTAAAAGGCCCTGGGGTCCCTCAGATATCGAATAGAAAATGATGGTTAAGGCAATTGCTCATTTGTAATCACTTTGGATAAACCAATCTGTTAAGTGACTAAATGTAAATGCATTTGCAACTAACCTGACCTTAAGCTAGGTAATAAAAATGGTTTCTCTCACTTGTGTGTCAGATGTCTCCATCTTTAGACATCAAAACAAACAGAAGCAGAATGTGCACAAAAAGAGCGCCCCATATCTACCTCTTCTCCAAAATGTGCCGTGCGATCAGTGTGTGTGCGCTCTTACCTGCACTTCACAGCGTGTGGGAAGGAAAGACCAGTTCAGGATTGGCACAATTTTTAAGAGAGTGTGGGTGCGCTGAGCACAACACAGCGTTCACATTATCAGTGCTCAATAATATCTTAGCTTTCAGAGAATAGTTTCAGAATTCAAACGCTGTCGGCAAACAAAAAAAGCAACAGATTTGTTGGCACATGAAAACAGTTCAAGTGTGTAAAGAGAGCTGATTTTGCTATTGCAATTATGGAAAAAAGCAGCAGCTTTTATCTGAGCCAAGAATTACATGCAAGCATCATGATGATGCAGCATCAAACTGCAGGAGAAAATGATTTAAGAGCAACCACTTCGCCAGCTCTACTATCATTTGCATACACTTTTCATGCAAGGCACCAACAGTGATTACTGGCGCATTTAAATATCACACAAATCTGCCATTTTCCAGCCGATGGGTCATTTACACCTGAATTTTAATGTGAAAATATGCTACTAACTACTCTTATCGTACGCATTGATGGAGGCATCAAGCTTGCAATCTTTATGTCGGATCTTTGACACAAACATGCGTATACCCACACCTACAGGCATGTTTGGACAAGGTGTCCCATGGATAACTTGCACTGACCTTGTTTTTGGTTGTCATATAAACAGATATTCTTTGATTATGTAACTGCGTGTTGCATAACACACACTAGGATGACCAATCAGGTGTGACAAAGCAATGCATCGTGGTTCTGCACTGATTCTGCAGGGGAAATGAATCCGCCGCTTTTCAGACACTCCAGCCTGTGAAGAAGAGGGCCAGTGACGCACTTGAATGACTCTGTTGTGCCCTTAACTACTTCACAATCACAAGTGGCCATCCTTCCCTACAGAGAGAAACTGCAGCTGCAATTTCTGTCTGCACAGACGTGGAACTAAAATATAGGAGAATGTGGAGAAGAACTTGATGACAAAAGGGCTGAAGAATAACATGTGCATCTTAATAGTCCTTACAATTACACACTAGTTCTGCTCCAAAACATAGTGACCGGTCTCATGCTCATCACGAATCAGACTCGTCCTAAAGAGATGGCACACCTTCGCATACTTTTAAGGAAATTATATACTTAATTATAAACTGAGAGTATATTCGGAAATTCTTAATTGAGTGTTATTTACAATGAAAAAAAAAATTGATTAGAGTGTTTTTAGAACTTTACATCTTTATATGTACAGTAATTTCATAATTATATTGACTTTGAAATATGGTTAAAGTGTAGGCCTACCTTTTTATTTAATCTTGTAGTAGATGCAAGTACAGTGGATATAAAAGTCTACACAACCCTGTTAAAATGCCAGGTTCATGTGATGTAAAAGAATGAGACAAAGATATTATGTCAGAACTTTTTCCACCTTTAATGTGACCTATAACGTGAACAATTCAATTGAAAAACAAACAAATCTTTGAGGGGGGAAAATAAAAAATAATAAACTCACAATAACCTGGTTGCATAAATGTGCACACCCTTAAACGAATACCTTTTGAATTGATTACAGCACTCAGTCTTTTTGGGCAGGAGTCTGTTAGCATGGCACATCTTGACATGGCAATATTTGCCCACTCTTCTTTGCAAAAGCGATTCAACTCTGTCAGATTGCGAGGACATTTCCTGTGCACTGCCCTCTTCAGATCACCCCACAGATGTTCAACTGGATTCAGGTCTGGGCTCTGGCTGGGTCATTTCAAAACGTTAACCTTCTTTTGGTGAAGCCATGCTTTTGTGCATTTGGATGTGTGCTTTGGGTCGTTGTCGTGCTGAAAGGTGAACTGCCTCTTCAGCTTTCTAATGGACGCCTTAAGGTTTTGTGCCATAATTGCCTGGTGTTTGGAACCGTTCATAATTCCCTCCACCCTGACTAATGCCCCGGTTCCAGCTGAAGATAAAACAGTGCTGCCCCCACCATGCTTCACTGTGGGTACGGTGTTCTTTGGGTGATGTGCAGTGTTGTTTTTGTGCCAAACACAACTTTTGGAATTATGGCCAAAAAGTTCAACCTTGGTTTCATCAGAACATAACACACTTTCCCACATGCTTTTGGCTTGTTTTTGCAAACTTCAGCTGGGCTTGGATGTTTTTCTTCGTAAGAAAAGGCTTCCGTCTTGCCACCCTACCCCATAGCCCATCAAATGAAGAATCCGGGAGATCGTTGTCACATGTAGCACACAGCCAGAAATTCCTGCGGTTCCTTTAATGTTGCTGTAGGCCTCTTGGAAGCCTCCATGACCAGTTTTCTTCTCGTCTTTTCATACATTTTGGAGGGACATCCAGTTCTTGGTAATGTTTCTCCACTTGATGATGACTGTCTTCACTGTGTTCCATGGTATAATGCTTTGGAAATTCTTTTGTACACTTCTCTTGACTGATATCTTTCAACAATGAGATCCCTCTGATGCTTTGGAAGCTCTCTGCGGATCATGGCTTTTGCTCTGACATGCAACTAAGAAAATGTCAGACAAAATCCTACTAGAACAGCTGAACTTTATTTGTGATTAGCGGCCGGAGGTCCCGGGAAGAGAACTGCTGGCTTCGGTTCTCACGAGAGATCAGAGGATAGAGGGTGGCTGGATACTGGCGCTGGTCTGGATCTCTGCAACAGGTTTACCTGGATGGAGTTCAGAGTGCGAGCAACAGCATTCACAGAGAAATACTTGCAGCTGATTATCATCCTGCAAGAACACAGACAAGACTGGACAGGACAGGAACGAGAGGTAAGAGCGCTGAGATCTTTCATGTAGATAACATTGAATAATATGGCGATGAGACAGGGGAAAAGAGGACTAGAAGAAGCAAACACAATTAGAAGGAAAGGGAGTACAGGTTTAGGAAAAATTTACGCGATTGCAGGGATAGAGTAGGAACAGCTGAGAGTGATGGATGAGCGCGTGGAATGAGTGTGCGTAAAGAGCGGTGAGTGGGTGTGTGACCAAAAGGGGGAGACAGAGAAAAGAGAAAGATGCCAGGATCATGACAGCATGACAATAAAAATCGAGGGCGATATGGGACCACGGACGAGTGGGAACGGGCAAGGGCCGAAGCAAACCGGCAGGGGGTGAATTGCCAGCCTTAGTCTGAGCGCAAATGACGCAGGAGGCGATAAAACGTTGCGTGTCGCGTTCAAGGGTTGGCCACCAGAAACGTTGACGGATCGAAGCGAGTGTGCTCCGCACGCCGGGATGGGCAACCAATTTAGAAGAATGTCCCCACTGGAGGACAGCTAAGCGCCCTGAGACGGGAACAAAGGGGAGGTCCTTAGGGCAGTTGCGAGGGGCGGCGACGCGAGAGGGAGAGCGCTTAACCAGCTTCTCGATTCCCCAGACCGTCGCGCCCACAACATGGCCAGGGGAAATAATCTCCTCCTGGGTTGAGGTGGCGGCTGAGGAGTCGAAAAGGCGAGAGAGCGCATCAGGTTTAACATTCTTGGCCCCGGGGCGGTAAGAGATGGTAAAATCGAAGCGCGTAAAAAACAGTGCCCAGCGGGCTTGACGTGCGTTCAATCTCTTGGCGGAACGGATATATTCCAAATTTCTATGATCCGTCCAAACAATGAAAGAAACAGGGGCTCCCTCTAACCATTGACGCCATTCACCTAAAGCTAAATGAATGGCGAGCAATTCGCGATTACCAACATCATAGTTTTGTTCAGCGGAGGTGAGACGATGAGAGAAAAACGCACAGGGGTGTACCTTTCCATCAGCGGCGGAACGCTGGGAAAGGACAACCCCGACCCCCACCTCAAAAGCGTCGACCTCGACTATAAATTGTTTTGCAACGTCAGGGGTTAAAAGAATCGGCGCTGTGGTGAAAAGGGTCTTAAGATAGTCAAACGCTCTCTGGGCGGGTTCAGACCATGAAAAACTGGACTTGACTGAGGTCAGGGCGGTAAGAGCGGCTACTTGACTAAAATTGCTTATAAAGCGATGGTAAAAGTTGGCAAAGCTGAGGAACCGTTGGAGCATGACACGAGAATCGGGAACGGGCCAATAGGCATTGCGATAGGCATTGCGGAGATCGAGCTTAGTGAAGATCTTTGCTCCCTGCAAGACTTCGAAGGCTGATGACATCAGTGGCAAGGGGTAGCGATTCTTAACAGTGATGTCATTCAACCCACGATAGTCTATGCAGGGATGCAAAGAGCCGTCCTTCTTAACAAAGAAGAATCCCACACCGGCGGGAGACGAAGAGGGAACAACAGTACCGGCGTTAAGGGAATCGGAGAGATAATTTTCGAGTGCTTCGCGTTTGGGGGCAGACAAGGAATATAGCCTTCCCCGCGGGGGCGTGGTGCCCAGAAGAAGGTCAATACTGCAATCGTATTGCCGATGAGGGGGGAGAGAAGTGGGCCGGGAACGGCTGAAGACCTCCCGCAAATCGTGATACTCCTCAGGAACTCCTGACAAATCACCTGGATCCTCCTGAAAAACAGGGACAGAGGAAACAGGAGGGACAGCAGAGGCAAGACATCAACATGACAAGACAGATTCCAAGACAAAATAGTGCCATTAGACCAATTGATCTGGGGGTTATGTTGAACTAACCAGGGGTGTCCTAAAACCACTGGTGAGAAGGGGGAATGAAATATTAAAAAAGAAATAGTCTCTCTATGGTTCCCCGAAACAGTGAGAGACAGGGGAACTGTCTCCTTCTGTATCCCAGGAAGGGAACTGCCATCAAGGGCGAAAAGAGGGGTGGAGTCTTTTAAGTCTATGAGGGGAATACCTTGCTCAAGGGCCCATGCTTCATCGACGAAATTTCCCTCCGCCCCCGAATCTATCAAGGCCGTGCAGGAGACTGAAGAGCCGGGCCAGCGGAGAAACACAGGAAGAGTGGTGCAGGACTTAGATGGAGAGACCAAGGAAGTAGCACTCACCAGTAACCCTCCGCCTACTGACGAGCTCTGGCTTTTACCGGACACACAGAGACAAAGTGATCAGCCGATGCACAGTACATGCAGAGACGGTTGGATATTCTCCGCTCGCGTCCTTGGCGGAGATGCGTAATCCACCGAGCTGCATCGGCTCGGGCTCCGGACTGGTGGAGGGCGGAGAAGAGGCAGCGGTAGGAGCAAAGAGCAGCGCGGATTCCAAGCTGCGGGCTCGTCGACGCAAATCGAAGCGCTTCTCCGCACGGATAGCCAGGTCAATTAAGGGGTCGAGACGAGTCGGTACCCCACGAGCGAAGATCTCGTCCTTGAGCTCAGAGTTGAGTCCCTCCAGGAATCAAGCCACCAGCGCAGGTTCGTTCCAGCCGCAAGTTGTGGACAAGGTGCGAAACTCGATTGCAAAGTCCGCGGCGGAGCGTCTTCCCTGGCGAAGAGTCGAGAGCAAACATGACGCTTCCTCCCCATGGGCTGAACGGTCGAAGACACGAATAATTTCCTCCTTAAATAGAGAAAAATTTAAGACGCAGTCTACTTCTGCTTCCCAGTTGGCCGCTCCCCACTCGCGAGCTTGCCCAGCGAGGAGAGAGATAACACAGGCCACCTTGGCACAATCCTTGGCATATGTAGAGGGCTGCAGAGAAAAAACAACCTTGCATTGGGTTATGAAGGAGCGGCATTGAGTGGGCTCACCCGAGTAGCAAGGAGGGTTGTTAATTCGCGGTTCGGGCGAATCGCGGAAATCTGGAGAGACGGGAGGATCACGGCGAAGATGATGGAGCTGCTGAGAAAAATCCGACACTTGGGCGACCAGGGATTCAACAGCTTGTCTCACGGCGGATAACTCCTCCTCATGCCTGCCCAGCATAGCGCCCAGTTCCAGTCTGGAACGGATTGCCACTCGCTGGGTCCATGCGTGGCCAGATTATTCTGTCAGGTATGTGAGAGAGAGGACCCAAATGCGATATGCAGCAATATACAGTCTTTAATGAAATCAGGAAGCTGTCCACAGGTAAATCAGTAAAGAACAGAAATCTTCAGAATATATGAAATGTAGAACAGAAACTGCCAGCAGACAGGACTTGTAATAATGCAACGTAAATCCTCCTCTTGGACAGCGTAATGCAGGAAGCAGCCGGAGGTCCCGGGAAGAGAACTGCTGGCTTCGGTTCTCACGGGAGATCAGAGGATAGAGGGTGGCTGGATACTGGCGCTGGTCTGGATCTCTGCAACAGGTTTAGCTGGATAGAGTTCAGAGTGCGAGCAACAGCATTCACAGAGAAATACCTGCAGCTGATTATCATCCAGCAAGAACACAGACAAGACTGGACAGGACAGGAACGAGAGGTAAGAGCGCTGAGATCTTTCATGTAGATAACATTGAATAATCTGGCGACGAGACAGGGGGAAAGAGGACAAGAAGAAGCAAACACAATTAGAAGGAAAGGGAGAACAGGTGTAGGAAAAATTAGCGCGATTGCAGGGATAGAGTAGGAACAGCTGAGAGTGATGAATGAGCGCGTGGAATGAGTGTGTGCGTAAAGAGCGGTGAGTGGGTGTGTGCGTGTGTGACCAAAAGGGGGAGACAGAGAAAAGAGAAAGATGCCAGGATCATGACAGATACATCTATGCCTCATTAATGGTTTCTATGTTTCAATTGGCCACTATTCATTAAGCCATCCGCCATACTCAACGGTCAAAGCCGGTCTGTGAACATTTCGAGAGCAAGTTGACTGAGCATCTACAACCACACTTAGACGCATGTATGAATATCTACATCTACAAAAGACTTAAGCGTCAGCTAACTCAACATTAAACAGTTAAAAGCACCATAGTTAAAACCTTGTATTGAGTTAATACATAAAAACACAAACCAACACATTCTCACCTGTGAAAAGTTATCCCATTTCTTCGTGAATTTAAATCTCGGGCGGGTTCACTACCAAGCTGCGCAATGTTGTGGCATCGAGTCTTATGCTGTGTTCGAAATCACCCTCTATACTCTCATTCACTATTCCCTACATTAGTCCACTAATATAATCCACTTGAAGGAGTGAATGAAAACGAGTGAGTGAATTTGGACACTGAGTGCGCATGAAGTGCTGCTGCTTTTGCATAGTTTGTGCTTACAGCAACATAGTGTTGGCCCAGATCCGGCCCACATCTGGTACACATGGAATCCAGATGTGGGCCAGATCTGGGCCGACGCTATGTTGCTGTCTGGGTAATAAATAATAATTGAAAACTTAGCAAACTGGCAGCTCCAGTAGTAAGATTAAAAGATTAATAACTCTGTCATGGAATCTATGTATAAACCTCAATTAAGCAATTGAATAATCGGTTAAAAAGTAATTTATACCTGTATGATATTACGCTGTAGCCACATTGGACCAGCGGTTTGGAAAATGAATGGATGGATGATTCAGCTGCAGGCGCCATCTTCTGGTCAGACACGGGAATCAATTTAGTGACTGCGACTCTCACAGTGCATTATGGGTATTCTCTAGCCGCTGAACATATAACGATTGTAAACTCATTGTTGCTTTGCATTGTGGGATTGATTGAATGCACTTGGTAACATCCACTATGGTTTCAGACACCACTACAAATGGCTGCTCCCTCAAATAGTGCCGTTTAAAGGTAAAGGGGACGATTTCAGACACAGCCTTACTGTGAGTGACGACACTCTGACCGTCGACGTGTCTGGAGCGGTCGAGTGTAGCATCTACCTATGGACCTAATGTGCCAGAGAAACAAGCGATCAGCCATTTTAAGAAATACTGTCTTTGAACTTCCGTTTTTGCGGTAGCTCTGTATATTTCTATATCGAAGAGCATTTAGCTGCATGGTGAATGATGGATTTACTTATTGTAGAGTTACTGAAAGTTATCATGAGCATTGTAATGTTTAAAGCAGATGTCATAATAAATGTCAGTAGACTGTGAAGTTTATAAAACAAGCGGTTCATTCAGAAATCCGTAAGATCTTACCTTCATGCTGTGGAAATACAGAAGACAGAACACAACAAGCGCAGTGCTAAAAAGGGGCAGGGCTACATACATATCTGTGATTGAACAGATCTGATTCCAATGATTTCAGAACAAATGGACATTGCTTGGACATGTTAGCATGTTGCTAAGCTAACGGTGTAGTTCTAAGAAGCATAAAAGCAAACATCACACACACATATTTTGTATAAATATCATCTTTATTATTGTTCTGACTATTTCTTTGTCTATACAACATTGAATGAAATGGTGTATTAATCATTATTATCCCACTTTGTCCACCATTTTGGATGCATTTATCCATGGAACTTTGTGCAATCTATTGTGACTTGTGAGATTGACTGTCAGCAAATAACAGGTAAGAGTCTTAACTTCTAGAACAGTCTTTGTTTCTGGTGTGTACATGTGATGCCTTCATATGCAACCTCCAATTATGGGTCTGATTTATGAAAGCCGATGGTGCGTGGTTTGCGTCATTCATTTGAATGACACCAAAAGTTCACCTCTCACTAGGTATTGTTTGCTGTATTGGGCTGCCGAGTCCAAACGAGGCATTGCAGTCTGGAAAGTGTATTCAGCACTGACAAATCTCCAGATGTTCCTTCCTCTGTGAAGCTCTGAGTAATGAATATGACTCAAACAAAAAAGGCAGCTCCCTTCACTTCAAATAGAAACAATATCCATAAAGCAGAAAGTGAACATACGGCCATCATGTACATGTGATGTGCTTCAGTTGCAAGCATTTAGACTCGTGTTTCACTCTCCCTGTAAACAGACCTCGCTCACACTGTCACGTAGATGAATCGCCCTCTTCAGGCTGTGCGAGGTTTTGCTACAGATCTTCTGGTGATGACTTCACAATCACTTATGCTCAGAGGAAAATTGGGTGACACTTTATTTTAAGGTGTCATTGTTACAGTATAAAATTAATTAACTACATTTACTTACTGTAGGGTTAGGGAAGGATTAGGGTTTGGTTGAGGGTTAGTTGCATGTATTTATGCATAATTTACTATAACATTATGTAACAAGGTCACTGTAAAATAAAGTGTTACTAAAAATTGTATCTTAAATATAGAATCTCTAAATTGAAATATCCGATTAATCACAAAATTAAAGAGACTCACTTTAAAAGTTTAGCTGATATCTACCCTTCTGAGTTCATAAGTGTTCGATTTAACTTTGAAACTGCAGTAAATTCTGTAAAAAAAAAATTTGATTGCAAACTCTATTGACTTTCTGTACAAAGTGCAGATTTGGTTATCTGAAAACAAGGTTGTTGTTCTTTATCTGACCTTGTCCTTTGCAGATATTGAATATGGGAACTGTGAAGAAGAAGGCCGTATAGGAGACGCGTGTGAGATCACTAGGATCTTTTTCTAAGGAGAAACATCCAAGAAGCAGGAGATAGCACAAGCTCAAGTCTCCATTTGTTCTCCATTAAATCTTGCCAATGAAAAACAAGACTTACTTTCATTTTATCAAATACTTTCTATCAAAACTATCAAAAACAAAATATCTAGTGGTGATATTAAAAAAAGAATAAAAGAAAAAAATCCCGAAAGAAAAAAAACATTGTTCAAAAAATCTGACAAAAATGTGGAAATCACATAGGGTGAGAGCTTCACAGCTTGTGTGAAGTCCGAAGATGAAGATATTGTTTGTAGTGTTGTATTTACATGCACTCATGTATGTTCTTACGTGTGAACATATACATGTGCTCATGTTGGGTGTCAAGAATGAGGATGAAGATATAAAATGGCCCCCTGGTCTTCCAGTCTCTTAAGAACTTGACCCTCTTGGCTGAGATCATGGTAGGAATTCTGAAACAACAAGGACATCCAGTAAAGCAAAGCAATGTTTTTTATAGAATTAGTTTTAATTCATCAATTTGTTTTAATTAATTGGTAACACTTTTTTTCAATAGTCCACTTCACCGCTCTGCAACTTTGCAACTACATGTCAACTAGCAGTCAATAGAGTATCAGTAGACTGATGCTTAATATCTTCTAAAGGTGATGATACACAGAGCAACTTTTTGAGCAATATTGCTGGGCAATGTTGCCGTCAACAGGCAACCAGACGAGACACAGGGCCCACGACCGATCTAAATTATCCAGATGGAAATTTATTTCCCATTTTCAATGGGAAAGTGCCCAAGAAACAATCGACCGGCAAGATTGCGCAGCAACATTGCTCAAAAAGTTTCCCTGTGTATCATCACCTTAACACTTTATATTCATAATCCTCAACAGATATTCTACTAACTATAAGTAACTTTGCAACTACATGTCAACTAACTCTCATTAGAGTATTAGTAGACTTTCTGCTTAATATCTGCAAACACTTTATTTTGATGCTCCTCAACAGACATTCAGCTGACTATAAGTAACTTTGCAACTACATGTCAACTTATTCTACTAACCTGAACCCTAACACTCTACTAATACTCTAAAAAGTTGACTTATAGTAGTTGCAAAGTGACTTATAGTCAGCTGAATGTCTGTTGAGGAGCATCAAAATAATATATAATAGCAGATATTAAGCAGAAAGTCTACTAATACTCTAGTGAGAGTTAGTTGACATGTAGTGGAATGTCTGAGGTGGACTATCAAAATAAAGCCCAATGTTTTTTTCATTTAAAAGAACCAACCTTCATGGACTTCATTGTTTCTTTTCCATAATAGTGGATGGGCTGTTTCTGGTTTCGGGACTCTGGATATCCGAATCCAGCGACGTGCACAACGTCACAGTAGTTCAATGCCACAAATATTGCCAGAATACCAGTGGTGGGATGGATTGGTTTCTGATGGAGAAACAGAGGAAGTGCTGTTTAGATAATGTCTGTTTAATAGTGTTTGTCCTCCTGCAGGGGGCGGCTGAAGACAGCTTTAACTTTCCTATGAATGCTTCAACACTTGGATTTTAGCCCAAGTCATCTATATGAATCTATAACCGATTTTAATCATTTTTTCTATGCAAATAAGTCCAATCAAATGCTCTCACTCCACTAAGCTCCACCTGCAACCGTCCAGCAAGAAACCTGACATAATGGCTATCTTTGAAAAAAGAATGAGCTCTATGATATGTCCTGCACAAACCTTAATAGGACATAAGTACGTCAACATAGGACATAAAATTTTTATGAGGTTTTAAACTTCTTGTCATTTTATAAGCATTGTAAAAAACGTCAAACACACACCCATGCTGCAATAAGAACAATGCAATAAACTAAAGTTATATTTTCTTGAACAGGCATTTCCTTGATTTTTTGAAGAGGTTTTATATTATATTATGCTTCTGTCTTTCCGTTTATGTAAAGCACAGTGGTCAACGTTGGTTGTGTTTACTTGTGCTATATAAAGAAAGAAAGAAAGAAAGAAAGAAAGAAAGAAAGAAAAGAAAGAAACCACTTAAAATGTATTTGCTGTGAATTTTTGCCAGAAATCACCTTTTGTATGTTGGTTACAAAAATTTCTGCTTAGTGGAACGCTATGGAAAGTAATGCATCTTGGCTTTTTCCAGCCCTGACTGCTTAAGTTGCATCTATCTCTCTTTTTCCAAGCCATTAGCTTTTCCGCATTGCTCCATGATTTCCGTAGCTACTGATCCGTTCAGTCCCACACAAATTATCCTCTCTGAACACACTTGTATACATCTCCTCAAAGAAGCGAATCTCAGCCTCCATTTCAACAACAGTCACCATTTTCACATCATGTTCAAATTAAAACAAGAGACTTCCTAGTTTCTTCTTCTTGTTAATGGTCTTTCCTTTCCAGATGGGGCTGTAAACATTTGCCACTGTGCTCTGTGTTACTCATATACAACATTTACAAATATCAAGGTTTAAATGATAAAACAATATATGTATTCAACATTGAAGACAGAATTTTGCTTGTCAAAATGGTAGAATATGTTCACAGATGAAATACTTTCATGAACTATAACTGTAGAAGAACTGACTTCATACAACTACTATATATTACCAAAACAACAGTTGATTAAAAGTCAAAATGGCTCAGAAAAAATGAATTAGGATTAGAATTGGAATTAAATTAGAATCAGCATCACTCGGTTATATTTTAAATGATAAATATAAATTTTTTAAATGTCCAAATACTGTTTTTGTGCCCTGTAAATAATCATTTGTGTGCCTTGTAAATGGTATAATAATAATAATAATAATAATAATACCCACGACCCTACAGAGGATTAGTGGTTTGGACAATGGATTGAATTATAATATTAATAATAATAACAGGGATAGATTGTCTTCTATTGTGATTCTAGATAATTACTTTTTTTTATTTTTTATTAAACATAAAATAAACAACAACAAAAACTAAATTGACCCTTTAAAGATTTTATTAATGTAAATGCCTATTTTTGTAAATTCCCTGGTATTTACATGGTTTTCTATGACTGTGAACCCTGAATAAACAACTAATGTAATGTAACAAAGTAGTGTTCTGCTTCTAATTTTAGAAGTCAGCAGTTCTGCTAACATTTCCTGTTAAAGGCTCTCTGTCTCTCGACACAAAGGGTGAGAGTCGGTAGACTGCGGTTGGTTGGTAGTGCAGTAAGTGTCCTGGTTAAGAACGAGTTTGGTTGTTGTATGTTGTATGTCAGTATGTTGATGTCTGTTTCAGTCTGTTTTTTTGACTGATAGCTCCAGAAGCGAGCGTGGATGTGCACGTGTGTTTCCCCCATGTTTATTGACAGAGTACGGCTCTGTTTGCCACCCTCTCAAGCATGATGTCTCTGTGATTCTGGCTGTCGGCCCAGAGTTAGCGGGGGTCCCTGTCAGCGAGGATCACGGGAGGACAACCTTCTTAAGCAGCCCGAGGAATGTAAAGAAGTACATCTGTTGCACGTGTGACTGCGGTGTCTGGCCAATCACAGCCCTCCAAACAAGCTCAATAAATGGCCACCTGACAGACATATGTAGAGGGTTGTGCCTCCAAAAAATACAAAAGTACACAGAGAGGAAAGAGGATGTATGTGTTTAGAGAGAGAGAGAGAGAGAGAGAGAGAGAGAGAGAGAGAGAGAGAGAGAGAGAGAGAGAGAGAGAGAGAGAGAGAGATCTAGAGAGAGGGAGAGAGTTTGGTTGGGACAAGGTGCAAAGCACTGAGCTTGTTTTTTGTATTTCCTTGCTGTCACTAGCCTTTGATAACATGTACCAGAAATAAACAGACACATTTCTAATCATATTTCTTTGTAAATCTCTGTGGCTGTACCAGGATACTTGAGTTCTCCGACCACAGATAATTGACCGTACAAACATTTCACAATAACAAATATCTTGGCTCTCACAAAAAGAAACAAGCAGAATCCAAAATGAACACACACGAGTGAAACTTGGCTTTGGTGAGGTAAACGTTTGCCAATTTGACCGTTCGCAAAGACCCGCCCCCTTTAGTTACTAACAGCGCCCCCTACCGTATAACAGTGGAAACACGGAGAGCCAGAAATGTACGTCAATGGCAGTGAAAGAGTTAAAGGTGTCATGAACTGCATTTTTTTATTGTTTCATAATGTTTCCTGGGGTGCACTTATAATGTTAGTATGATTTTTACATAAAAAATTGTCATAATTTAGAAATAAAAGCCATTTTTCCTAGCCTGATTTTAGCCTTCTGTTTGAAGGGGCGTGTCTGCAGTGAGGCTTCAGTGTAAACGCCCACTGCTGTGATTGGCTAACAGCTCTGCGTATGAAATGGCTAGTATTACATTTGGAACTCTCTCGAAACCTTTTAGCACGTTTTTCTATTACAGCTCTCAATGTTAAAGCAGCACTCAGTAGCTTCGGGACTTCTTCGCTGTATTCTCGCTTTTTGCTCGCAGGTTTCTCTCTAGAGCTCCCCCCACAGCTTCGGAATAGATATTTGACAACACTGTTGTAAAAACTCGTTGTTGATTCTCAGACACCAGAGGCTATAGATCAACGACATCAAAGCAGATGGGACGTTCTTTAAAACGTCTTCTTCATTCGGGTTCGGACAGCGTGAGGGAGCGCAATAATGACAGCATTTTAGCAGATTTCTTTTGGCCGTAAAGCAATTGTTTACATCGCGAGACCTGATATCACGCGATACTTCCTGACGCAGCGGCCGGCGGCCCGCCGGCTCAAAGTTGCAAGTGCGTATTTTCCGCTCACGGGCACCAGGGGGGTGCGAAACGACCACCATTCAACCCGAAATAAGTAATATAACCATTCCAATGACTCCGAAGCTGTTCAGTTAAGGTAAAAAAAGTTACTTAGTTCACCTTTAACTACTCGTGAAAAGTGATAATTATAGCATTTCAATTAGATCTATGTCATTATATTTAGATCGTGGCATGAAAGGTTGCAGTGATGAGCATAGCCGATCACAGACATGTAAGAAGCGATCTCGTCATTGCAACTCGATTTCTGCACTCTAACGAATGCTTTCATCATAACTAACAGTGCAAACACAATGTAAATAAGAGATTCGTTGATTATTACGGGAGTTTTGAAGCGAGTCCAGAACTCAGAGACAAACACAAACTGTTTGATTGACAGCTCCAGCGCGCGCTGTTTGATTGACAGCTACAGCTATTGTAAACAGAGATTATTAACAGATATATAATATTAACAGATATATAATAACAGATTATTTACACCCTACTAAGAAAAACAGTGTGAAGTTGACCGTTTAGTCTCTGGTTTGATTTGCTGATGACATCTGACTGTACCTACATGAATCATTACATCAGAAATCACTGGTCACAGGTCAGGCATTAGAATGAACAGGGTTATTTGCATGTTGTGGCAATACTGTCGAGTCCATATCGTAAAAGCCTGCGCTTTTTGGGGGACTGATTTACCACAGAATCCAGTGAAATATACCTAATACAAATAAATAATGTTCAACTGAGACATTCACATTGTTGAAAATAAATATCCACATTCCTAGCTAGGGATGGGACGGTATGAAAATGTCATATCACGATTATAGTGACCAAAATTATCGTGATTATCAATATTATCACGGTTTTGTTAAAACGAGATGAAAGTGTTCAAAAAGAACCGATGCTCACACTAAAAACAGTTCAATATTTGAAAATCAACAAACAACAAATAAAACAAGCAGCTCTATGCACTTTTTTAAGCAATTTTATATTCTATGGCATTTCCTTCCTTATAATGACCGTCGTCAATGGCAACGCATTATAACACCGCGCACACCCATGTATCGCAACGCACGCGCTCTCTCGTTTCATTCAAATACAACTTGCGTCTCCGTTTTTGGACGATTGTTTTATACGCTGTACAAAATGGATTTATAAACAGGTAAGATTTAAAACATTAATCTCAATTCAATATGTCCCTGTAATTATGTGTAAAAAAAAAAAAAAAAAAAATTGGTGTAATAAGTGTACAATGATATACATTATTATCCCTTAAATGTCACTCTTAATAGTCTTGTTTGAACTTGATCGTTAGTCTTTGGCTCAAAGCCACTTGCTGCGAACTTTTCTTCGCGAAAGCTTCACGTTTATTTCAAGTGAGTGAGAGCAAATATTTCAACTGCCCAATTATTTCCCCGACGTAGTTTTGGTATTGAGGTCAAAGTTAACTTGCCTTGAGTTCGCTATAAACAGTGGGTGATGGTCACACAAGATGACTCGGCAGATTTAAAGTGTTTCCCCCCTGTTGTAGTGACCATCCTCGATTAAGTTTCACTCAGGACTTTTGTAAAAGCCAAAATATGACCACACCTCAGATTTGGTCCTCTTAAAAGGCTGAAAATCTCCCGAGCACGATCACTGCCTTCCGCCATTCCCTCTCGAACATTGCGCGCTGCGCCTGCGTCACACTGTTGCTGGCTGGACAGGATTTACACTGAGTTATTAAAATCGCGATAATCAAATACGGTTTTAATGATAATTCAATTTTAAACTATAATACTAACCGTCAGTACATTTTATCGTGGTTTATAGTGAAACCGGTAATCGTCCCATCCCTATTCCTAGCCTTAAGATCGTTCTGAAGGTAATGTTGTTTTTAGTCCAGTGAGTGACCCTGTGCTCTTCTCTCTTCCTCATCTCACTAACGCCAGTGGGCCTTTCACTACCTTATTACGTCATCAAGAGGCACATTCATGAACGAGTCGTTCGCTGGGCCCTGGTAACAATAAAAGCTGATTTTGGAATAACAAGGACGTTTTCAGTTCTGAAACTTTCATGATATTCTTATAATATGAGGACCTCTTATATGTCAAAACCTCAAGGAAAATTTGATTTCTCAGTGCATGACCCCTTTAAGGCAGACAATTGTAATGTTTCACGTTTTTTGAAGAAATAAATGCAGCATAAGAGACTTCTTTCAAAAATCATCAGTTACAAAAAACTGTTACAATTCTCCCTTCATGAACATTACATACAATACACTCCACATGTAACATGTCATTTTTCATGGGAGTGAATCCATGTGGGAAAAAACACCCTCTTTCTCACAAATGAGATTAGAGGAGAGCTGGTGTTCTGCTCACTCATGGAGACTTCCAAGTATCAGGATACACCAAATGTCAACCGACTGGACCATCTCTAATATTTTTTATTAGCATGGCACATGCAATTCTGCCTTGGGTAACCTTAATGCCAAGAATCCATATATGATGCATTAAAATGCTTTTTGAGTCTCATTACAATTGTTTCATTACTATCAAATATGCAAGTGCTACAATTTCCATATCTGAAGTTATATCCAGATCTGTTCTTACCAAAGTAAGAGCGTTTCCATAGTGATAAGAGTTTTTAACATTCCCTGGAGCCGGGCCATGTGTGCAGATCTCACCTGTTGTCGGTGTGGTTGCAAAGGAATTTGCAGAAGCTTGCTGGCTGTTAGGCGAAGAAAATATGGGTCCAGGACACGGATCTGACTGGTCCGGCCAAGCCAGATCTGGGGAGGCGGCTTCCAGAAACCCTTTCGAACCTAAATCAGGCACAGAGAGAAAACAGCTCCTCGTGATTACTGGGAAATCGGGCGGAAATCTGGCACAGGTTTAAAAAAAAAAAAAAAGAAAGTGAGACAGACTGACCCTCTTCTCGTTATATAGGATCTCTTTGAGCCAGCGCAGGTCCTGTTGTTTGAAAGGAACCAGGACTAGCAGAGTGTCCGGGTCATTGTGGATATTCGGATTAATGGAGGCGGATTCAGGATAAAACAGACGCAAAGTGGTCTTGTTCCCCACATCCTCCTCATAGCCTCTCACTGGGGCATCATTCACCCTGACACACAAAGAAATGAGGCCATTTATATTAATGTCAAAGGTCAAATCAGAGTTGGGTATACTGTACATGTTGACCTCAAATCATGTTGGAATAAGCATTGATAATAAGTGTGCGTAGGCTATAATGTCAATGCAATGGACCACAATAATGCAATTCTAATGCAATTTTCAGAGTTGAGAATGTGTCAGTTAAGAAAACAACTTGGTTTTGTGAAGTATTGACTGTGCAGTGTAGTTTGTACACAGTTTGTGCTCTGTTGATGACGAATAGTGGTAAAGCTTGCCAGAAAGCACTACTCATTTAGCCGATTTATGAGGTGATAGGCTAGTGCAGCCAAATTGCATTTCCCGTCATTCCCTATGGCAGCAAGAGAATGCTAAAATACATAATAAAGACAATTACAGACCTTATTTACACCATTTGCCATTGATTTTGCAACACTAGTGCTAAAAATGCTCCCTGATTTGGCAGAAATATGAAATTGCCTAAAACATCTATTTTGTCCAGACAAAATCTGTTCGTACATCAGCTCATAATTACGACCTCCGAGCTTGTAAGTAGGACTTGAACGCTGCAATTCATCTCAGCATAAACTGTGTGTGTGTGTGTGTGTGTGTGTTTCATTCTATGAATGTGGTGCAGACCAGGTGAATCTAATTGTGTTTAATTTACAATAGGAGCACTGAAGATAGCAATGTGCTGAAACGTTTGCTTGCTGGTGTCTACTCTGTTTTTAACCCACATGCACTTTGCACTTTTTTGCACAATGCAATTTAAAAAATTTTAAAACTTTCAGTCTTGAGTGGATCAGTGTGCGGCCAGCCACCCTTCCTCTTTATTATATTACAATAGCTGAAATTTTAATAGCAAGACATTCTTGAGGCCAAGCCAAGTCTGTGATGCCAAGAGCATCAATGCTTGAAGAGGTTAATTGAAAACAAATAAATGCAACACAATGGGATAAAATTAACTAAACTGGAAAGAGCCACACCTTGTGAAAACTTGAACAAAAAAAGTTCTTATTATAATGTGTGTGAACTAAATGTAATGTTTACTGACACTCAAATGCATGTTATTTATAATTAAATGAAAATGTAGTTCAAATTTATACTGAATGCAATTTAACTTAGTTTAAGTAGGACTTCAGTACATCTTTATATGTAATTTCATAATTATTTCTATTGTCTTTCAAATATGGTTAAAGTGTTCTGCTGAATTTAGTGACAAGCATTTATAATAAACTAAAATATATAGTTTAATGTCAATTGACTGAAACTTGTATGTCATGTATTTAAAGGCAAATGCAATTAAACATTTGTAATGATGAAGTTGCAATTAAGTACATTCAAAATATATTAACTTTAAATGTAATATCAAATAACACAATACAGTCAAAATTATAATCAAGTGCTTTACATGTGCTTTAGTATATTAGTCAACACAATAAGTGTATTTCTTTAAAGCATGACAAAAGATTATTTAAAAAAAAATATTTAAAATGTACTTTAAAGGGGTCATATAATGCCATTTTTGTACAAGTTAATATGATTCTCTGTTCTGTGGGGCGTTTCGACACAACACATGTGGAGTGTTGCCTTGACAACAGTTGAGGGTATATTTTGGAGAAAGAATGGCAGCGGGAGTCTCTGAGGAAACATCTGTGCAACCGTATCAGTTTGAACCGGAGACGGACCCGGAACAAGATGACGGCCCCGAAAAAGTTCGACAATAAAGGCTCGAACAGGACGTTTCTGAATGGTTGGTTAACGTAATGTCACTTTGATCTATTTTTGTATGTACTGGCAGGGTAGAGTAGTGAGATACGAACGCTATGTGTTTACTGATGTATACGTTGGTTCATTGACAGATTGATGTTACAGCTAATGGTCATGAAAAACTTCTTTTTTTTTCGGTAAATGTAGGCTTGTCCGTGATGCGTAACGTCATCTATGCAGTGTTAGGTACAACTGTCAGGACTGAAGCACTGACATGAGGTCACGGCAGGAATGTTTCTTACCAAAACCAGCTTTATACTGACCCTCGTTTATATATCGCTCAGGGAGGGTCTGTGTTGAAACGCAGCTGTCAATTAACAACCGTGGGAAGGGCGCGGCTCGATTTGAGATGGGAAAATATATAAGGAGATTTAAAAAAAAAACACTAGATGGATTTTTATCATTATATGATGGTTGTGTAAAAGGCACTGCCAACACACACTTCAGTACAATCAACTTGTAAAAGTGCATGTACCATTATATGACCCCTTTAAAGTAAAACTTTATTCTGCCATTATTGCAAAGTGCACTTTATACAAGTGTACTTAAGTGTTTTAAGAAACATGGTAATGAAAGTTTATTATCTTTTGTTTCATTAACCCTAAAATTGGCAATGTGATATGGGTGTAACATAGTTTTTTGGGTCGTAAGAATGATTTTTTCATCAAATCCTTTTATCATTTATCACAGCCTGGTCTGTCTTGAGTATGCTGGTCACATGATTTGTTTAAAAAAAATTGGGATTAATTAGTCAGCCTGACCTAAATCCAACAAGGCTGCCAGTGGTGCAGGACATTCAGATTTTGAGATAAGTAAATATATATTAAACTTACTTTTCTTTTGAAAAAATAATACTGCTAACACTGCTAACATTAATTATGAACATTGTCTTAAGGTGCTGAAAAAAGAAAATTTATAAAAATGTTGTTCATGTTGTCGTGGAAATTTTAAACTGTATATTAAACTAACCATGTTTCTAACATCTAACATCTAACATGGGAACAGGATGTACTGTACGAAATCAATGGAAAACTTGTGACTTTGACTGTGTGCGAATGTATATGTAAAAATAACAGTTTGGGAAATGAAACTAGACAGTCTGTTACAATCTTGTGATTATCAAATGAAGTCGTCATTAAAACAGTTTGCTTGTGCCAGTGACAGAGGAAAAAGGTTGGTGCTATTGAACCAATTGAACCAATCATGTTGAAGGTGACATGTTAGTCTTATTTGTTTTCTCGATTCTATAAAAACTGTTGTATATGTGTTTTACGGTGGTATTCTCAATGGAATTTGTCTGAGATCATCCGGCCTTGCTTCTTGGGAGAGATTCCCTGAGAACTGCTCGGGATGATCTCCTGGCCGTGATTAAAGCATTTAAAGGACATTTGCTGAAAGTCTGTCTGTTAATTTCTGCTGCGCAGCAGGTCAGTTTAGGGAAGCAAGTAAGTTAGAGTAAGAAACTCGGCCAGTTGTCGACTGAAGACGCAAGATCAAGAGTATAAAGGTTATTAAAGGGATAGTTCACTTTGAAATAAAATTTTGGTATGTTTTAGCTTACCTCAAGGGCATCCAAGATGTAGGTGTCTTTTTTTCCGCAGTAGTTTCAATTTTGGCCTAAGACACGAAACGAGCGGTTTGTGTGAGAAAACGAACAGTATTTATATCGTTTTTACCTCTTCTACACAGCCACGTCCAAGTGATCTGAGTGCGCGCGCGCATCCTGGTGTGTGACGTGTACGCAGACTGGTGCATAGATACACTAGATGTCGCCTTAAAGACATTCGTTCCAATGAACTGCCGTACACAAGGCGACATCTAGTGTAGATCTTAGGCCATCAATGTGTACTTACGATGGGGAATTGTTTAATTTGGACTTCTCTGTGCATGCTCTTTGAGGTGGTGACCATAGACCTGCATTATATAATAATAATAATAATACATTTTATTTATTTGGCACCTTTCTGGACACTCAAGGTCGCCTTACAAAAAGGTGCATTAGAACAAACTAAAAACTAACTAGGGTAAAAACTAGCATAAAAACAGGTTAAAATACATCAGTTAAAAACAGTACAGGAGGATAATGCAGTATTGGTCAGAGTAAGTAGGCTTGTCTAAACAGATGAGTTTTAAGTGTGGATTTGAAGTGTGGGAGTGAGTCAGAGTTGCGGAGGTCAGGGGGGAGAGTGTTCCATAGCTGGGGAGCAGAGCGGCTGAAGGCCCTACTCCCCATGGTGACGAGGCGGGCTGGCGGGACAATGAGATGGAGAGAGGAGGAGGAGCGGAGAGAGTGGGCAGGTGTGGCAATATGAATGAGGTCAGTCAGGTATGGAGGGGCGAGGTTATGGATGGCTTTGAAAGTGAGGAGCAGGATTTTGTAGTGGATGCGGTGTGTGATGGGGAGCCAGTGGAGCTGTTGGAGGACTGGGGTGATGTGCTTGATGGAGGGTGTGTGAGTGATGATGCGTGCAGCAGAATTCTGAACAAGTTGAAGTTTATGGAGGGTTTTTTGAGGGAGACCAAACAGGAGGGAGTTGCAGTAGTCGATTCGAGAAGTGACAAGGCTATGGACAAGAACGACAGTGGAAAGAGGAGTGAGAGAAGGGCGGAGGCGGTGAATGTTCCTAAGGTGGAAGTAGGCTGAGCGGGTGATGTTATTGATGTGTGCAGTGAAGCTGAGGGTGCTGTCTAGGATGACACCCAGACTCTTTACCTGAGGGGAGGGGGAGATGGAGGAGCCGTCGATGAAAATTGAAAAGTTTTTTATTTTACTTAAGGTGGACTTTGTGCCAGTGAGTAGAAGTTCAGTTTTATTGCTGTTAAGTTTGAGGAAGTTTGAGGTGAACCAAGACTTTATTTCATGAAGGCAGTTGGTTAGGGAGGAGGGTGGGAGTGTGCTGTTGGGTTTACTGGAGATGTAGAGCTGGGTGTCATCCGCGTAGCAATGAAAATGAATATTGTGTTTCCTGAAGATGTGACCAAGGGGGAGAAGATAGATCAGAAAAAGCAAGGGACCAAGGACAGAACCCTGAGGAACACCAGAAGTGACAGGAATGGGATGAGAGGTGAAGGACTTTAGCTGGATAAACTGGGAGCGGTCGGAAAGGTAGGAACGGAACCAGGTGAGGGGAATGACAGTGATGCCGATGGAGAAGAGTCTGTCCAGAAGGATGGAATGCGAGATGGTGTCAAAGGCTGCACTGAGATCAAGCAGAAGGAGGATGGATAGTGAACCGGAGTCAGCAGAAAGGAGGAGGTCATTGGTGATTTTGAGAAGGGCCGTTTCAGTACTATGGAGGGAGCGAAAGCCAGATTGAAATTGTTCATAAAGGTCATTGGAGGAAAGGTGGGTTTGGAGTTGAGCAGCGACAGTTTTTTCAAGAAGTTTGTATTGGAGGATGTGAGTTGTGTACATGTCTTTGTGTATGGTGAGTCCAGTTTTCCTGTGGAGTCTATCCAGCCGGCGGCCTATTGCTTTTTGTTTTCTGAGGGTGGGAGTAAACCAGGGTGCTGTGTTAGTGAAGGTGACAGACCGAGTTTTGAGTGGAGCCAGAGTGTTGAGAGTGTTTTGGAGGTGTGTGTTGTAATGTGTGAGAAACTCATCTGTTGTAGAAAGGCTATCTGCACTAGGAAGGTTATTGATATGAGTTATGAGATTGTCCAGATTGATGTCCTTGATTTTACGGAAATGAATAGTACGTGGTGGGTTGGATTTACTGAAAGACAGATTGACATTAAATGAAAGAAGCAGATGATCAGTATAAGGGAGGTGGTCGGTTTTGCAGTCCGTAGGTGTTATTCCTGAGCAGCAGATTAAGTCCAGAATATGTCCTTTATTGTGTGTGGGAAAGTTGACAAACTGTTGAAATCCAAGACTATCGATACATGAGGTAAAATCTTTAGTGAAAGTGTTATTGAAGTTGTCCATGTGGATATTGAAATCTCCCAGTATTATGACATTAGATGAAAGTGTAGCCAAATGAGACAAAAATGCAGAAAAGTCAGAGATAAAATCCTTGTTTGGTTTTGGTGGTCTATAGAGAGTCGCAATAACAGTGGGAGTAGGTCCAGAGAGCTGACAGACAGTGGCCTCAAAGGAGAGGCAGGCAGGCACATTCACGGGAACAACTTTCCAGTTTTCACGGTATATTACCGCGAGACCGCCCCCTCTCCCAGACACACGAGGTGCAGATTGGTAAACAAACCCCGGTGGAGTGGTTTCATTGAGGGGAGCGAAGTCGTTTGGCTGCTGCCATGTCTCAGTCAGACAAAAGATGAACACCTGGACGAGGTGGCCCTTGCTCGTGAGAGAGCGGATGTTTAAAAGGCCGATGTTGACCGCAGTGCTGCAGAGACTGACAGCCGCGTTAGCATTAGCCGAGCTCGGGACACGGGCTAACAGCGAATGATCAGCACGGCGTCCGGTGTTCTTCAGAGGCCGGCGAGTGGTAGAACAGAACGACTTGATGGAGCTGGAGTTGTCGTATTGGAAATGTCGTAATTCCCGGTGAGTGCCTCTCTGCTTCTGATGTTCCTCCCAGAAACTCTCTTCGACCATTCCTTTGCAATGCTAATGTCTTGTTTTGGTTCTGCTGATTAAATCCAAACAGCGTCTCTGGTCGATGCACATCATATAGGAAAGTTGAGCCCCTTTCTCCTCTAAATCACACAGCACCTTAGGATGAATCTCCAGTCCATAAACTCAGACGCTGCTTCTGTCGTTCTGTCAGTTCTCTCGGTTCTCTCGCTCTGGTCAATCCTGAGCCGGTGTCACCTGAGTTTCCCCCGCACGTCCCACCTGACCGAGCGCGCACCTCCTGCTAATCTGTGCGCGTGTGTGTGCGCCGGTTCTGCCGTATATCCATTATATGACTGACAGACAAGAACGGTTTGACTTAAAAATATCAAAATTGAAACTACTGCGGAAAAAAAGACACCTACATCTTGGATGCCCTTGAGGTAAGCTAAAACATACCAAAATATAATTTCAAAGTGAACTATCCCTTTAAGTGTCGATTGTAGACGCTCTGTGTCGATTTGTAGACGCAACAGTTTTATTTTATTAAGTGTCGATTTGTAGACGCTAGATAGTTGGGTTTAGGGGGAAAAATCCACTACAATGTTGTTATTTAGCACGTTTTGAAATATATGTTACACCTGAGTCACATTGCCACTTTTGGGTATAAAAAAGGGATTAGCGCTACTTTTGACTATCTTTGTATTCTGAGTTTTTTATTTTTTTATACAAATTATAAAATGTACAGGTTAAACTGATACAGCCTGTCTGTCTAGAGTATGCTGGTCACATTTTTAATTTAATTTAACTTAATCAAAATGAATTCTAAATGGTTATTTGTTTTTATTTCTGAGAATCTCTTGTTTATTTGTATCCTTGGAAAATGTTAGTGACAATGATTGACTAAGAACTGCTCATGCATAGTTAAAAATGCAAGAAAAATGGACCAATGAACAATTTTTTGCTGCAAATAAAAAACAACAACAATATTACAAACCTGTCATCCCCCTTTTTGAGAATATATGTAATATTGCACTATCCAAATTTAAATGGTTGTAATTCAAGAATGCTTTAGGAGCTGTACCAAAAATAGCCATTGGGTGTTTTTTGTAACAAATTTATTTATTTTTAGTCTCAATACAGTCTCAGACCTTTCCGACAATATGTGTTTTGTCAAAATTAGAAAAGTTATTTTTATTATAAAGTAGTTAAATTAAATTGTGTAATAAGAAACCTGACACCACCCACTAGGTAAATAACTCGCTAAAAGAATTTAAAGTACCATTTTTATGGTAACGCAAGGTCCGATTTCAAAACGGTTTTCACAGGCTGAATCTGAGTTTGTAAGCTTTCCAATGATATATAATATGTCAACATTATATGAGTTGAAGTATAGGATATAATTGTTTTAAACATGCAATGGCAGTTACAGTTATATATTTGGTCCTTTTTTTATTCCCTAAACAGGCAATGTGATCTGGGACTCACAACTCATAAAATCCAAAATACATAACATTTTTCAAAAATTATTTTGGATATGATTTACTTAAGTCCAGATGATATAAAAAATGACATGAAATTATTTGTTGCTTATCATTTTCTACTCTTGCCTGTTTAAGGGTTAATATTATAGTATTGTATTAATTAATAATATATAATAATATTATATTATTATCTGAAATTACAGTTGAAAACAATACTTTTAAGATTTGAAGTACACCACAAGTGCACATTCAAATACAATTAAGCACATTTGTTTTCCAGAAGGGATCATTTAGGAATAAAAACAATTAGCATATTAAGGGAGGCAATTGTAATGTGATAAAAAAAATAAATAAAAAAAATGCAGCATAAAACTTCTTTCAAATCATCAGCTAAAAACCAAAGTGTTAAAATTCCCCCTGCTCTCCACTGCTTCATGAACGTTACAGACACTTCAAATACATCCTTATCAACTCATTTTTCACAGAAACCACCCTCTTTCTCACAAATGAGATTAGAGGAGAGCTGGTGTTCTGCTCTCTAATGGAGACTTCGAAGCATCAGGATTTGTAACTCAACACCAAATGTCAACCGGCTGGACTCTCCTCCCCCGCCGTGATTAGCTTCTGAGAACACAGCGAGGAGGGGGAGACCATGGAAAAATACACTCAGCCAAATTCTGCCGTTTGTTAGAGGCTTACAAGAAATAAAATGGCATTAGTTCATTCCAAGGCTATAAATCGGCTTGAGGAGCAAAGGTTGAGAAACAGTAGCCAAGCAGCGCTCTAATTGCAGGAGGCATTTAGCCTATTATTTGCCACTAAACAGACTTACTATAAAACAAGAATGCAAAATACAAGCCAGACTTATGGAAAGGCTATCGCTCTGTAGACCGAAAGAAAAATATATTCAATGGATAGATGGAGATGGAAAACGAGATGGAGAGGGAAATGAACTAAAAAGCTTGCAATGCTCAAACTAAAACTTTCTGAGAAATGCAAAAAAGACGATATAAACATTACTGTTTTAAAGAATGAGGACTAGTAAACTGTAAGTGAAAGCAGTGTCATAGAAACGCTGGAAGAGGTCAAAGAGAGGTGGAGGTGTTTTTGTTTTTTTTACCTGATCACCACGTCGTATTTGTTAATGATCTCCCCCAGTGAAGTGTTTTTTATGGAAAAGCCGTTTCCAATGACTGCACATGTCCTGCAATCTAAACTGCTGACACAAAAAAAGGCACTTTTCATGAATACGGTACACAATAGGGCCTCGAAAAATTTTGTTTCTTTTTTGTGCGCACTTTGGGTGTGAGCACAAAATTTTTTAAATTTAAATAAAAAAATTAAATAAAATATCTAACAGGATTGCAAATATAATATATTAGATGTTTAGTCTAAAATTGGCTGCCACTAATGCCGAGTTCACACTGCACGATGTTCAAAGTAGTCGGGTCACTGTTCTTTTCACACTGCACGACTATCTGGGGTAACATTCAGTCGCTGCTGTTGCACGATGGATCGGCGACAGGAGGTTTCTATGGAGGCAGAATAGTCTCAATTATAATTCATGCAAAAAACATGATTCACACATGCGTAGACAATTTCACATGCATGAAACCTAATTCACGTACACACACAAAAAAAATCACGTGCGTGAAAAAATACATATTCACAAAAAGCAATTCACATGCGCAAAATAAAATTAAATATTACATTTCACAAATGCAAAACACAATTCGTAGATATACAACTGTGCACAAAAACCTTCGAATGTTTAAAATGTACGAGTTTATCCTTGAATGTGAATGTGCAAATCGTCATTCACGTGTATTTTTGAGACTTTCCTGGCAGCGAACTCCTCCTACACAGATGAGTCGTACTCTTTAGCCAATCAGATTTAAGCTTATCAATCAACCAATCAGTATCACGTGAGGGCGGGCCTACCTGCATGTTACATCATCAGCTTTCGACCACGGACCTGTTCGTGGCTGATGCTGGGTACACAACAAAAGATTTTTTAAATCCTATAAGATTTTCAAAATGTGATAGACCACAAACATGAGGACAAAAAATCCTAGATTTAAGCGTTTTGCTCCTATAGTGTGTGGTGTGCCATGATGTGACAAAGACAGCACACCACACACGAACAGATTTTCAACCAGAGTCTCGACTGTGAACGCAAAATCTCGCGAGACCTCAGAATAATCATGGCGGACGATATGCAGGAAGAAATTGCGATGATAGTGTTTGGAAAGGTTTTACACGACACGTTGTATAAACATTCGTGCTGTTGCCACAAATCAACAAGCTGATCCTCCATCTCTGCTGTCCACATCAATTTCACTTCGTGCTGCGCCATGACTGCGTTTGTTATGCTTCCGTCTTCCTTCATCTCGCTTTCTGATTGGATATTGTTTCACGTGATAATCTCCAGAGCGTGTGCACGTTTGTCCTCGGGGTTCCCCCCACACACATGAGGATTTCTGATCGTAAATATTAAACATGTTGAATATTTACGATTCGCGATCGGGGTGGCTCCGACGTTCTTCCGAGCAGGTTCGGACACTCTTAACACACCAAGGGAAAATCTGATAAGATAATCGGGACACAGCTAGGATTGTCGGAAGGGGGGAAATCGGCCCAAAATCAGCCCGATTATCTTTTGGTGTGTACCCACTGCAGTTGATCGGTTCATTTCTGTGTTTACTGAAGTTAAAGTCCGCGTGAACCGGAAGTTGCAAACGACTTTTCTCCAGTGTTGTGACGCATTTCCCAGTGAAAAGGAATATTGAAAAGAGGGCAGGGTTTTACTCTAGCGCTCCTCCTCTCCATCTCTCGCTCATAACAGACTAACGGTTTGAGGGGAGTGGTTAAGCGTTTCCCAACCCAAGCCGTCAAACCTACGTCATCAGAGAAGGAACGCCAGACCGGAAGTAACTTTTCAGACTTTGATTAAAGATTACGACGGCAAACTATTTTTTTCTGTGTATTAACTTGCACGCATTAATTTTTCACCACAAGACTAGTAATATGCGCTAACAAAGTAAATAGGGTCAATTTTGATTTCAGTTGGACTTTAAAGAAGTTCGAGATCAGTTGAAGCAATAGTTTATGAACTATTAACTGATGTAAGCAAGTGCTGTGGTAATCAGACATCCCATATCGTGTCAAAAATGAAGAAGAATGATGCTTGTTTTGTTGTATTTTAGCTGCAGGTACAGACAGCTCTCACAGCTTCAACAATCACGCTAATGAGTGCAAAACAATCAATACCCACCCTAGCTCTCTTAGCACTGGCCTCATCGAGATTGTTCTTTAAATAGTGAATTGACTTATTTTAATGAGCAGCCAGTGTTAATTTGCCATTTGTGCAATTTGTGCATGTTGGTATATTATTAAACACTTGTTGTTTCCCTGCATTTTTCAGGATTACTCACCTTTGGCATGACATCTGAATAGCAGTCACAAACATCTTAATTCATGTTGTTTCTTTATTCTCTTTTATACTTTTTTTTTTGTATTAATGTCTTAATTGGTAACACTTTACAATAACGTTTCATTAGTTAACATGAACTAATAATGAACTGCACGTATACAGTTTTGTTCATGTTAATTTCAACATTACTTCATAAAAATCTTGTTAACATTAGTTAATGCACTGTTAACTAACAATGAACAGCTGTATTTTTAACTAATGTTAACAAAGATTAACAAACACAGCAACAAATGTATTGCTCATGGTTAGTTAATGTTAACTAATGAACCTTATTGTAAAGTGTGACCAATATATTCAACATTCATTTCCTTATGTTATGTGCTGTATTGTCATCTCAAGGTTGTGAAGTATTAATTTTACTTTGCCTAGTAAAATAGGCAAACCTGATCTGACTCTATTCAAATACCATCACTTAATCTCCCACGTCCTCTGTCTGCACCTCTTGTACTATAGGTTTTTACTATTTTAAATATCAGACCAAAATCTGAAATGTCCTAACAGAGAGGTCTGCTGACGACTGGATTGAACACAATTCATTTGTTAACGTTTCACTTGATGTACAAAGGGAATAAAACTTTAAGAAACTTTCAAATTAATAAAACGTGTACATAAAATGTAATTATGTCTTTGAATCTTTTAATTCTGACAAGAACATTTAATAATGCATGCATAGCAAGGCTTCATTCCTGTACATAAAGTCAGCAGGAAACAAATGAATACAGTAACAATGCATCCCTTTCAACCTCTTGTTGAAACAACTGTCAAAATGGATGGCTTGCAACATGACTGTTTTGAAAGAATTACAGTAGGAATGGTAAGATCACATAACTTCATACATCATCTGTCTCGGAAATCTGAAACAATAAAACTACATAATATATGCAGCTTAAAACAAAAGAGATGTCTCCATATGCACGTCATTACATACATTATCATCAGTTGAATGTGTGGTGGACAGGACTTGAAAATCCATCAATACTAAAAATAAATGTGTATGTTCACATGTGGACTAAACAGCAGTTCATAAACTATTGCTTCAACTGATCTCGAACTTCTTTAACTTCAGTTAACACAGAAATGAACCGATCAACTGCAGTGCACATACCTCTGCTCAACCACGAACCGGTCCGTGGTCGAAAGCTGATGACGTAACATGCAGGTAGGCCCGCCCTCACGTGATACTGATTGGTCGATTGATAAGCTTAAATCTGATTGGCTAAAGAGTACGACTCATCTGTGTAGGAGGAGTTCACTGCCAGGAAAGTCTCAAAAACACACACACACAAATCCAAGGCGATTCACACGTGAATGACGATTTTCACATTCAAGGATAAACTCGTACATTTGAAACATTCAAAGGTTTTTGTGCACAGTTGTATATCTACGAATTGTGTTTTGCATTTGTGAAATGTATTTTATATCTAATTTTATTTTGCGCATGTGAATTGCTTTTTGTGAATGTATATTTTTTTCAAGCACGTGAATTTGTTTTGTGTGTACGACGTGAATTAGGTTTCATGCATGTGAAATTGTCTGCGCATGTGTGAATCATGTTTTTTACATGAATTATAATTGAGACTATTCTGCCTCGATAGGTTTCACACTGCATGACTTTACAAAAGAAAGAATCGCCGACAACTTCAGTCTGGTCCGCAAACTACGTTTCACAACCAAACACGCGCGAAATGATGAGGAAATAACGCAAGATCATGCGTGTGTGAGACCGGTAGCCTAGAAACCTAGACGCACCCTAGCGGCAGCAACATTTATTTTGCAGCCAGTGTGGTCTAGCAACTCTCCGTTGACTTTCGAGCTGGAAAAATCAAACTCAGGTCAGGCCAATCACATTGTGTATAGAGTAGGCGGGGCGGGCTTAACATAATGACGACAGAGTTGCGACGGTTCCCTGCTACTTGAAAACAAAGAAGAGCTGCTGCTGGCGAACAGCGGTCTTTCAAATCGGCTTTGGCCGCGACTCTGGAGGACTTGGAGTTAAGTTTTTCTTTGAGAAAAGAGCAAAGAACGGCACTGAAGTCATTTTTAAAAAAGGAAGATGTGTTCGGAGTTTTGCCGACTGGATACGGCAAAAGTTTAATATACCAACTAGCCTTCTTCGTTGCTCTGATTGGTTGTAGCGCTATCCTATTGCGTGCAGAGGGATTTTGAGAGACAACCGTTTATCCCGCCCCTCGGATTGAGCCGTGCCAATGGTGAGTTGCCAGACCTAACATCATCTTGATGTAGGTCTGGCTTGCCAGGCTATGAGACCGGAGTTCTCGCGCGAGATTGAAATTGTTATTAAAAATGATAGCCTGCAAGAAGCTTGCGATCCAAAATGTCTGTGCACTGATTTGCAGCGAAAAGGAGAAAAAGAAAAACAGCTTATGAAGGAGGGAATGGTTGGGGAAAAACGGCAGCAAGGATTGTGTGTTCTGCAAAGAGAATAATTTTCTGCAAAAAAAATAAATAATTTGCAATGTGCAGCTGTTGCTGCTGGTCAAGCAAATGTGTGTGCTTTGTTTCTGTTTGATATAATTGTAAATATATCTATTTAAATACTGATATTCTGGTCTATAACTCCTCCCCGAACATCCCGTGGTCCTGTATCTTGCTCTCTCATTGGCTGTAGGTCTTCGCCGATGTAGTTTTCAGTCAGAACACATTCACATACCAGGATTTTGAATCGCCGACAGGTCCAGATATTCAGCATGCCAAATATCTCACAGGCGTCAGCGATTCTATCAGATCGCGTCTTTGATAATTCACACTGCGTGGTTGTTACTCACGTGAACGAGCACCGATTTGCCTATGATTTCGGGCATTTGTCAGCGATCTCCCAAAACATGTCGGCGAGCGGAAATCGGGCCTAAAATCGTTCAGTGTGAACTCGGCATAAGTGGGGCTACAGGGTTTTACTTCTCCTTTTACAAAACCGTCAAATAGTCATTCCTCTTTTTAGTGGTTATCGTATGGTAACCAAGATCATTTTGAACATGAGCAAGAACATTATTGTAATTTATTTGTAATACGTGCTGTAATTCATGCCACACCACAGCATGTCATAAGGACCTGAAGCAAATGAGCGAATCTGAGGAATGGTTTAAATCTAGATACTTGTGAAAGCTGCTCAGCCGTACTTTACCTCTCAATGTTTGCTGGCATTGTGTAGCTGGAAATAACTGCCAAGACCTTCAGAAGCAGGAGCTCTGCAGTGAGAAAGAAGAAAGTCTTTGAACAAAGTGCACCATTATGAATGTATCAACATGAATGGATCGCATGCAGAATGCTCGTTTTGCAGTAAAAGCATGTTGACCGCAGAAAAAAACAAAGAAACCTCTTTATATTAGGTTGACTGAAAGGTTTCAAGGGTATGTAAGGTTTCAGCAACCAGATTTATGTGATCATGTACTATACTTAGGCCAGATTTAACATAAGCATTCGCTTAATGACGTTGCACTAGATTTAACCATTGTATTAAAGGACAGATTATAACAGAGAGGACCAAAAGAAGCTGTACATACCGCTGCCTTTAATACCATAGGGCAGGGCTTCAGCTGACAGATGTTCCCTCCAGAAGAAATCCTCAAGCTTTAGAAAGAGCTCAGTCTTTCGGCTCATGCTGTTTCGGTAAAACAAAAGACAGACTCAAAAATAAAACTACTTATAATGCTTTGTTTCTCAGTTTTGGCATCATTTCAAGCCAGACCAACAATTTCCTCCCTACCTAATTAAGTTTTTAGTGTACTTGGTAACTAAGGACACAACTGTGTCAGTGACAAACAAAACAAAACAAAATAAATCAAGGTAAATTTTACCTTTGAACACAATATATTTACTGTGCATAATTTCCAATAGAGCGCTGCAGGGATTATGTCAAAAACTGGAAGAATAATTTGCCAGTGGTTCCCTTGAGATTATCCTATGGGTTTTAATAATGTATTTTTTTTTTTGATTTTTGTTTTTTCAGTATTCAGTTTTAAGAAGTTTTGAGCCATCCATACTTTGTGATGAAGTGGAAGGAAGTGATGGAAGGTGGAGGAAAAACAGTATTGGGCTGAAAGGTAAGATAGATTTGTGTATCATCAGAGTAACAATGGAAATTTAGACCATGACGCTGGATGATCTGACCAAGAGGAAGCATACAGATTAGAAATAGAAGTGGACCAAGAACGGATCCTTGAGGTATACCACGGAAAACAGTGACAGAGCCAGATTTGTGTTTATCAGAGGTGGACAAAGTACACACCTTCCTTACTTGAGTGAAAGTAAAGATTCTACAAGTCAAATATTACTCCGTTACAAGTAAAAGTTGTAAAGACTGATTTTTACTTAAAGGTATAGCAGAGGATGTTTTACTTCCTGGTGGGTAGTCTAAACTATTGGTCCTCCTAATTGTCAATCATTCTGGTGAATCAATCAAACTTTTCAAAAAGTGGAGAGGGCGGGTCTTATCTAAAATTTGGAAAGATCCTCCGCTATACCTTTAAGTAAAAGTACAGAAGTACTAATTTTTAAAAGTATCAAAAGTAAAAAGTAAATGTCAATGCATTGTCTTATTATTGTTGCATTGTTGTATGTAATACTTTAAGTACCTTATGCCTCTGAATCTATGCCTGCCTACCGTCATATCAATATCAAATATATTTCTAGAACACAGTTCCAGTAGTGGGATTGAATGTGAGATTGAATAAGTCACTCAATAACGTCCACAATGGTTTCGGACACCCAAATGGCTGTTCCCTCAAATAGTGCCCTATATAAAGTTTTTTGGCTTTTAGTATGAATATGTTAGCCTTACTGTTATCTATAAGCTAGTGTGCTCCAAAACAATGGCAACATTTGCATTTAGGAGTGTGATGGATTTTTTCCTAAATCTGACTATCTGGGTTCCGTCTACAAATCGACGTCCCCACTCAGTATCTGGGTCTCGTCTACAAATCGACGTCCCCACTCAATAAGTCACCTAGTCTAACTTGTTTTCCCTTACTAACTAGTTTTCTTGCTGAGCAGCATAAATAATAAACGAGACAGACTACAGTAAATGTCCCTCAGATGGTTTATTCAAACGGCCGGGAGTTCTCGAGCAATACTCAGAGATTCTCGACCCAACATAAGAATACAATAGGCTTTATAGGGTAAAGCCAGACACATCAAAATAGAATCATCATGACTAACATGTCATGCACTACCAATATGATTGGTTAAATTGTTTAAAGCAAGCCCCCCCTCCCCCCTTTCATTACCCTTTGTTAGCGACATCAGCAAAATATAAAAAACATTGTAAGGGGTTAATATTTCAGTCAATCATTTCACAATATAGTCAAAATAAACAGAACATTGAGTCCATTCTCAAAGTTCCAATAGGCTACGTGCACAAGCGTCGTGACGAACTTCCGCTATTGTCAGAAGTCGGCATATCAGTTTCTGGTTTACTTGCGCGCCCAAAATGTCTATTTCGTGCAGCGAAATTTAAGCTTAAATTGCTGTTAGCGACTTGAAGCAGAGCAAAGTGACACACAGCAGTGCTCCTTACGTACCCATGTTAACAGGTCAGAGCTTTCACACTGCATACGGTTGCAGTCCGTCGATCCGTTCCAGTTGCGGTGGATATACAGCAGTGCAGAGATCGTTCCCACACCGAGTCTATTTCTGCTGTGCTGCACGCGCTGAATTAAAGTGACAGCGCATGTTTTGTGGTCAAAATGAACAAAGATTGACCTGAAAATGTAGTAATTTCACCATAAATGCGTTTAATTAAATAAAATGTAGTAGCCTAATCTCACCATAAATGAATTTAATTATATACTACTATTTTTCACAGTCATCTTTTTACTTTTAGAAGACCGGGGTAAAGCAAGGAAAACTACAATTTACTTCAACAAGGCAACATAATGAACAACACTCGTCTCATTGGTGGAGGTGCAAAAAACAAGTTCTGTGTCATGTGACAAGTGACATGCAAGATTTATTTTATTAAAATTTAAATGCAAAAGAAAAGGCACGAGAGTCGGCTGTTTTTGTTAATTTACAGTTAAATATTTGACCACTTGCTTGAGCAACTTAATATAAGTATAAGTAATGCATGGAATAATAGCCCTACGTTGTTTAAATTGTGTTTAAACGTGCATGTGTCCATTAAAGAGTGTATATGTGTACAAAGAGAATCGCAATGCTGACAAAACTTGTTTTTAAATAAAAGTTGCAGCATAACTTCTGGATTTTAAATAAAAATAGTAAGTAAGTGTTTGTGGTACAGCCGTGAATCAGTTATTCAGTGCAAACGCATCATATGTGAAGCAGCGCGTGCTGCTCCTGCACCGCACACACACTGCACACGGAGTATGTGTGAAACGGGCGTTAGATCCACCTACAGTTCTTAGAAACTTAGATGTGTCACGCAGTGGCGGAGCGAGGATTCTTTTCATAGGGGTGGCCAGGCAAGGGCCAGCAACCAGTCTGGGGTGGCACAGAAATCTTAATTATAATTTTTTTTTTATTTGATAATGTATTGGACTGTTTTAGTGCCTACACAACTGAATAAAGTTAATTTGTACTTAATTGTAATTGAGATAGTAGTGAATTAGGAATCATGGAATACTGAGTGAATTTTATATTTTTTTATTATTACCCACCACCTCATATTAAAATTAATTAAATAGTAATAAAAGGGCACACACTATAGCTAAAGTTCAACTTGCTCAGTTAGCTTGGTTCTGGTTCTCAAAATATCCAATAGCTTGTTCTACATTGTTGCATCTTCATGGATGAGATAACATGCAGATAAATACTGTAGTCCAAAGATTATTCAACCTTCAATGCGTTTTATATAATCAATCAACTCTTCAACCAATTCTGAGTTTGTAAAAAAAAGTTTAACTTTCTATATTAGTTGCGTACAAATTAACGCAAAATGAATGCCTATCGTCTAGTACAAATGCACAGTGCTCACATTTATTTGGACATTAAAACATTACATATCAGTTTGTGCCTTATATTGTGATCTCACATAGCAGAATATTTTAATCCAGACACATGTGACACATATATAACAAATACATGCATGCAGTTTTGACAGCTTTAATCGCCTTCTTGATTCTTACATGAGTTAATTGACGACAACTATGGATACAGAACGCCGCATTTGCGCGTGATGTGCGTACCGCAAGCACAATACAGCCGTATGACAGAAAAGTTAGTTCGTTTTACTGACATTTGGCCTGGCAACATCTCATCTTACCGACGATAGCCAACTGAATAAAGGACAGCGCCCTTTTCTCAGCATCTGACAGAAGTGTCACAAGCTTTCACACACATCTTCTAAAATAAAAGTATAGCATCAGAAAAAAAGAGAATTAGGTTTGTTGTTGACTGCACACTATTCGACTTACTCAAAACGGCCTTGCAACCCACCAGTTGAGAAAGATTGACTCTATATTTACTATGTGCATATCACTGTCTGATGTTCTGCTGAAGCTCATTTGGCACTTGCACATTTCCACGCTCGTTTGACTTGCGCCTGGCGCTGAGGTGAAGTTGGAGTGTGCGTCTGAAAAGTCTCACGTTTTTTGTGGTCTTAAAAAGACGGTTCCGCGTTTTAAAACGGCCACCCCAGGCCACCCCCTAGCTCCGCCAGTGCGCTTGTGCACGTAGCCTATTGACCATTAAATTGAGTCAAAAGTTTGTTAGAAGGTTAGATCATATCGAAAGTTCATCTGGTGACTACATCCTAAAAATGAAGTAAAAGTTATCCTGTTTTATTGTTAGATCTGGAATGGAAAGTTAGTCACCATCAGACATAAAAATGGGAAGTGTAATAAAAAGTTTATCATAAGATGAAAATCTAAGTTCAGATTTTCATGGTTAGTAACATAATTAATCTTATCTAATTAAAATCTACTGCAGGAGACCAAACCCAACGGTGAAAATAAAAATCAGGTTGATGTCAGAATCCAACGTCAGATTGACATTAATCTCCAACGTTGGACAGACGTTCCAACCAAAATCCAACGTCGGATGCTGACGTCAACCCGACTTTCATTTCCAACCAAAATGCAATCTCTGCAACCAAAATCATCCCCTGACTGACATCACTACTTTCTACTTAAAGACCTTGACACAAATGTAGTGGAGTAAAAAGTACGATATTTGTCTTTCAAATGTAGTGAAGTTAAAGTAAAAAGTTTCCAGAGAAAATAATACTCAAGTAAAGTACAGATACTCAAAAAGTGTACTTAAGTACAGTACTCAAGTAAATGTACTTTGTTACTGTCCACCTCTGCTGTTTATTAATGCTTTTATTAATGATTTTCCTATGGGTTTTAATAATGTTTTTTTTATTTTTTTTTTGTTTATGAGTAAAACAAGGTCGGTGGTAAACATATCTTGACAATACTTGGACGTTTTGCTCCACAGCTGAAGTTGCACACACCCATGTCAAAAAAGAGAGAATTTTTAAGCTTTTATGTTTATTTTTTAAAACGACTAACTAGATAAGAATGTTTGGGGTGTGAGTGAGTGCAGTTTACATAAACAAAATGTCCAAGTATGGTCAAGATATGTTTATCGCACACCTTAGTTTAATCATAAATTATTTATTTATTTTTTTAAACATATTAAAACCCATAAGAAAACCTCAGGGGAAGCACTGGTGATTTGGTCTATTGGTGTTACGTCCTTAGGGACGTTTATAGTGTTTTTGTTTTTCTCTTTTTGGTCTCTTTTGTCTCTCTTACGTTCACTTTCACAGGCCGTCGCTGATTGGCTGTTTTTCCTGTCAGTCACTCGTAATGAGTTGAGGGGGTGTGCCATGTGAGGCGGGATCCTCATCATCCGGATGCTTGACACCTGACGAAGCCCTATTTAAGGAACATGCTACTGTCAGCGGAAGAGAGACTTTTTGTTTTGGTTCTGCCTTGTGATGTGTTTTGTTTCTCTTTGCTTGATTTAGTTTTGTTTAGTGTGTCATGTTAATCGTGCCTTGTTTTTGATTGCCCCAAAAACTTCTTATTTGTGAGCTCTGAAAGATTTAAACAGCTCTTCAAAGCTGGGTTAAGTGGGAAGGAGGAGAGGGGATAGGTAAGGCCGTCACGTGACATACATTTACGCAATTAGTTGGATTTTTGTTTATATACACTAGGTTAGGGATTTGTGCCACCCTCTGTTTTTTTGTTTTGTTAGAGTAGTTTAGTTAAGACGTCACGGACGTTGAAGACTTTTTCTTTTATTTTTTTATTTATTTATTTTTTAGTTCAGGATTAGATATAAATGGTTTAGTTAAGATTTAGTTTAGATTTATTTTCTTTGTTTGGCACAATCCTGTTTTCCCTTTTGCTCCTTCCGTTTTTCTTTGTTCATATGTCAAATATTAATAACTTAAACTTTTATTAAATTAAGTTTACTTGGTTTTGTCGTGTCTCTCTTGTTTCTCATTTCATTCAGTGCTCAATGGTGACGGGTGTCTGAATTGGCTTAATGTTCCCCTTCTAAAAATTCCTAGACGGTTGTGAGCCAAAGAAGGGTCGTAACAATTGGTCTGTCAAATTATGCAAAAATATTATTAAACTTTTAACAATGTATACTATGTTTTTTACAATTAATTTAGGATGCATAAAATGCTACCAATGAAACTAGCCTTTGAGTTAAGAGTTGGCCATTTACATCACAATCATTTCCTCTACAAAACGCTGTCAAACACAATACATAATTTAAAATGTAGGTACAGTTACATTGTGAAAAGGCAAAAATGGCAATGATGACTGTTTGTCCGTTTACAAACGACACAGATACTTATCACGCCGGTTTCACACTGTATGCGTCAGCATTATAGAGTACTCTGCCTGTGTGACACGCCTCTAGTGTGAAAGCAAAATGCACGTGTCCTGCTCCCGCTCACCATACGCACTGCTCCTGCGCTGCTTACGATCTGCTAACGCCTGCAGTGTGAAACCGGCGTTACACAGGGCACTAGTTTGGCTACACTGCTGTGTTGTCCTTGTGTAAAGCTCAAAAGCTTGAGATTGACATGTTGGTTTAAACCAAGCTAGTCTTTCATAACAGTGCAGTGGAGCCCAGCCCAGTCATTACACAGAGATGTGTTGGTTTTACAGTGCTGCCAGTCGTCTACACCCTCCCACTGCCCATGAGTGTCCTTTTTCCATTAAGTGCCCTGCTATTCTCTGGCTACACCACTGAGTAAAGCTGCAAGAGAAATCCTGATGATTTTTAAGTGCTGCTGTTAGGCAAAAGCTGTCCTTTTTCCCCTGGAAATCAATATTCTGTGTGTGTAAACAAAAGAGCTATATATATATATATGTTTTATTTATAAAGCGCCTTTCAAGAAGGACACTTTATATAAAGTTGACAAATAACTCAAATAATACAGATGTACAATCAGGGAACAACAAAGTGAACAGGCAGTCAGATGGAGATCATATAGTAAACAAGACAATAGCCAACATGAGTAAAAAAATCTTTTAACCAAACATGCTGTAAATTAAAGGTCTGGAGTGAGGAGTGGCACGGATGTTTTGGGGCGGCTGAAATGCTGAATGTCCCACCATCAACAGTAGATATTTAGAAATTCTCAGAACTCAATCGCGAATCTCTTTGCTAGTTTGTTTTGGTTCCGCTTTTTAATTTGCGACAATGGCGAGAGAAAGAGAGAGAGTGTTGTTGCAGCTGGAGCTAATCGACGTTGAACAACAAATGATTTTATTGCAAATGTTTAATCGCAGAAGAAAAAGAAGACGTCAGCGAAGGTGGTCTGTACGACCAGTGCACAAAGACAGGGAAAGGATTGGCGAATTTGAAACACACAAACCCTTGGGAATTTTAGGCATTTTATCCCAATGGCTCTACAGTACCAATTACATCAACAATAATTACATAGATTGCTGACAGCCAAGAACTTTTTTTACCCTTATTGTTTTAGGTTTTGTAATCAGAGATATAATTATACTGTTTTTGACATGGTCCCTATGTTGACCGCACACCTCCAAGATAAATAAACAGCATACTAGAAAGATCATATGTCAGTGTAATTAGAGAGTAGCCTAATCACAGATGTGAATGGGAGGTATAGCAGGGATACACTTACACCAAGTGTCTTTGTATTTTCCCATGTTCTTTTTAGTGACAGCCTGCACTCAGTGAAAATTACATTAAGTAATTGCTGTAATCACTGGATGCATTGGCAAATTACAATGAGCCTTTCTTCTGCAATCTGACCAATCACAGCCCTTGTGGTCTGCGTCGCCTCGACGCGTAGTTACAATTTTTTGGAGGTGCACGTCGAGCTACGGCGGAGGGGGCGGAGAGGGGTTCGCGTCGACGCAGAAGGGTCTGCGGGGGTACGCCGTCAATTCGACAAAGGTCGTATAAGGAAAATGTGGAAAAAAACAGGATTTAACAAGATGGCTGATATGGGGTTCAAAGCATAATTTGGCATCAAATAGTAGCCAACCCCAATAATCTGTATAATGGGTAATGGATGAACTTTGTCAATGTGAATGGAGAAGTCATGTTGGGAAAAGACAAGGGATTCAGGACCTACTAACAGGATTTCTGTATTTTCAGTATTCAGTTTTATGAAGTTTTGAACCATCCATACTTTGAGATCTTGTAGATAGGAAGTGATGGAAGAGGGAGGAGAACAGTATTGGGCTGAAAGGTAAGATAGATTTGTGTATCATCAGAGTAATGATCTGGAGGTGGAAAGTACAGAGGTGGAAAGTAACTAATTATAAATACTTTCGTTGCAGTACTTGAGTCGATTTTTCGATTTTTTTCTACTTTGAGTATAATTAAAGTGTGGTACTTTTACTTTTACTTTAGTTGAATAAAAAAGAAAGTATTCAACTTCACTACATTTATTTTTCACCAAAAGTGCAAAGTACTTTGACAAAGATGCCGACGGAGCAAGGAGTACATTTTCTCCAGCCATTCACTCCCATTATAAAGCTTGGAAGAGCCAGGACATTTTTTTTATATAACTCTGATTGTATTTGTCTGAAAGAAGAATATCATATACACCTAGGATGACTTGAGGTTGAGTAAATCATGGGCTGATTTTCCTTTTTAGGTGAACTATCCCTTTAAAGAGATACATCATTCTTATGAAAATACCTGAGATAGCTTGGTGAACACAGATATATTATCGCTATCATCTGTTTGTCTTCATGTTTCATCAGTCAAAGCGTCTCTATTTGCATGTTATTATATCCATATAAGGCATTTCCTGAAATGTCGTAAGTTTAATACTTCGTTCTATGAATCTCACTTGTGGACTTTCTGCGCGAGGTATGAATCAGTATGTACTGGGCTTCCAGTATGAATTAAACAGATATGACATGAGAGTGTTTAGCGCTCCATATCGCTATCATCTCCCCATTTTGGGTAAAAATAGAAAAATAACACTAAAGTACTTTGTAACGTAGTAGTTTTTAAGCAAACTACTTATTTACTCTTACTTGAGTCATATTATTTTCAGTACTTCTACTTGTACTCAAGTAAATTATTACTTAAGTAGCAATACTTTTACTTAAGTACAATTTGTTAGTACTCTTTCCACCACTGAACTCTTAGTTTGGTGGCCTACCCACTTAAGCCCTTAATCGCTTAAAAACAGTATTGGGCTGAAAGGTTGTGTATCATCAGATTTGAAGAAGAGGAATTAGATTAGAAATAGAAGTGAACCAAGAACGGATCCTTGAGGTATACCACGGAAAACAGTGACAGAGCAAGATTTGTGTTTATTAATGCAAATAAATTGTTGCCTGTCCAAGAGATGTGAAGAAAGAGAGTAGCAGTAATACTGATAGCAGTTAGACGAGATAGGAGCACTGAATGGCAAACATTATAAAAAGCTGCAACTACACCTGAAAAAACACTATAACTCCACACACCGTATGATTCATGAAGTTGAAAATTGGTGTGCATCTTCTTTGGTGGACGTCCTGACATATCCTCTACTACTTCAAAAAACAAGGCCACCAGCAGCCAATCAAATTGGATTTAATTGAATTCAAATCAAACATGGATTTAAACCATTAGGAATGATTTTTACTTTGATACTAAAATGTTAGACTTCCTAAATCTGGGATGATTGGTAAATCCTTTAATATACCTGACATTAACCATGTTGAGTATGCTGTTAAAGAACACTACAATGTTTGCAGCAAAATCTCTATTGTTCTGGTGAATGAATAAACAAACAACTAAATGCAAAAGTTGAAACTCCAGATGGAGAATGAAAAGGCTCTACATGCTCAGACCAGATAGGGAATGGCCAGCTGTGTAAACTAATAACACTGATGATGCTACAATAGAGAAAACACACTTTGTAATAATTCTGTTCAAACACTACTCAACCCTCATAAGCTTTTCCTAAGCCTCCTACGTGAAAAAGGATCACACCTGGGATCCTTTTTGACTGTGTAACTTTTTATTACTTCTAAATAAATTAAATAACACAAATTTCCCCAAAGTAGTAACAATACATTTATACATTTCTTTGGGTGTTTTAAACGATGGAGCTTTTCTACAGTAAAAATATACACTTCTATAAGTTGAAACATTATGAATTCATCAGGTATTTGATCCAGATTACTGCCATCTGATAAGATGGTCAAAAATTATTACAATATTAATAATTATATATATATATATATATATATATATATTTTTTTTTTTTATAAGCTGTTTTCCTCATATATATATATATATATATACTGCATATAAAAAGTGTTTGTTTTTTTGTTTTGTTTTTAACGTAAGATTTGCAAGTAACACTTACAGTCAAAGGGCCTTATCTTGCACCCAGCGCAATTGACTTTGTACAGCGACGCATGTATCATTCCTATTTTGCACCCGACGCACAGCGGACTTTTCCCTCCACAGACGCACGTCCATAAATTAGGAAATGAACTTGCGCTCCCGGGGGTGGTTCAGTGAAAGAGGAGGCGTGTTCCGGCGCAAACGTCCGCCATGGAACAAGCGCGCCTGCTCTTAAAGGGAATGTGAGATGTCGCTCTTATTGGTTTATTTCACATTACGCCCAAACCACACCTATGAGTAATGAAGCTACTTCAGACCAACCCATTTTAGATTTGCGTCGGGCGCAAGAGTAATTTATCCCGCCGGTATAATAGCAACAGCGCCCAAGACCCGCCCACAAAGTTACTTGCGTTTCGCACTTGATACTTGCGTTTTCAGATCGTTAAAATAGGGCCCTTGAAGTAAACTACAAGTTCACATTCAGCGCACTTCTTTTTCACAAGCGTATTGACACACACAAACACACACACCAACACATCAGGTTAACAGTCATGTTTCCTCCTCTGGTGTAGATATTAACGAGTATTTGCAGCCGGGTTTCTGTGAAAACTTTCTGTTACTTGCGTTTTGCGCTTGATACTTGCGTTTCAGATCGTTAAAATAGGGCCCATAGACTTGTGCAAAATAGATAAATACTGCTCTTCACCAAAAAAAAATTATTCTTTCATCATTTACTTTCTTTCATGCTCTTTTGAAAAATGTCGGTAAAACATACATTTTGGCTACTATTGACTTTCATTGTATGAACAATTTTTTTTTTTTTTTACATTTCTCAGAATTGATGTCATCTTATTTTATGTTCCACAGAAGAAAGAAAATCCTACAGGTTTAAAAGGACATGAGGGTCAGTAAATGATGCTCGGAAAACTAGTTACAGATTAGTTTCCACAACACGATTGACATACTTCAATTTAAGACTCCCCCACTTCCTCTGCAAGCGATAGTTGTGGCATACTGAGACAGTGGGCTCAGGGGACTTTCCGCTGCCTCCATAGCTTAAAGATAAGATAAGATAGATAGTTTCAGTGGTTACAGTTAGTATACGTACACCTTAAAAGCTTCTGCATGCCTGAGAAAATAAAAAATATAAAAATAAAAAAGCCTTCTGTACCATAATAACAAACAACCAAAGAAAACAATGGATTTGATATGTAGAGCAGGTGACAGTACTAACCTCTCAAAGTAGAACTGGGAGCAATAGTAACAGATGAAGAACAGCACAACCGGGAGGAGTCTAAAAAACCATGCTAGGATATAACGAGAAAGAGAGAGAGAGAGAGACAGCTAATGAATTAAAATACAAATATTGTAAGATTTGTTCAGTGCTAAACTGCCAAACCCTACATTTCATAGCATTTGAGTAGTACAGTAGTGGCCAAAAGTGATGTCCAGTGGGGATATTTGTTTTTAACGACCCTACAATTAAATCATCAAAATATGAGGAAAATATTATATATATTTTTTTTTTTTTTAAATATGAGGGAAGAACAAAACACTAATCTTGGGTGAGGTATTATTTGGCGAAAAAAGGCAAACTACAGCTACAGGTTTTATTTTACTATGCAAAAAAATACATCGTAAAACAATAAGCTCACAGGAAAAAGCATTTATTTACTACAACATAATCAGATTTTAATATTCCATTGGTTCTCTCTTGTTTTTGTATTATGTGTTCATAATTTCTTTGTATGACCGCCTGGCCAAAAAGTAGTATCAGCACAATTTGGCATGTTTCAATACCTTAACATAAACACAATTTTAAAATAGTATTATTTATTAATTATTTTGCCAAATAATTTGGTCAGATAAAGACCTTAACCAAGTTCAGTGTTTTGATTTTCCCAAATATTTAAAATATTTTGAGTGTTTATCTGAAAATGTAGGGCCATAAAAACAAATATCCCCTCCGGACATCACTTTTGGACACTAAATGTATTTTTATTTTTATAATAATAATAATAATAATTATTATTATTATTATTATTATTACTATTATTATTATTGTTGTTAGTCATCTAGAATAATTTCCATAAAACAACAGACTAGACTCTTCCTTGTGTCTACTTTTGCATATTATATTGTGGCGCATCAACATTACAGTCTCTAAAAAAAACTCAAACTGTGCTCCTAATTTTTTGATTGTGGTCCATTTTTAATCTATCTGTTTTAATCTATCTGTTCGCATGTACTTACTTTTGGCTGATTTTAAGGTCATCTTCACATATGCCTTAGCCCTCTGATTTCTGAACGGTCCATTCTGTTCTCCTGATGAAACACAAAGTCGCATGGTGTAGAAACAATACTGTCACAATCCCTCTCCTTCCACCAAAAAAAAAAAAAAGGGAAATAGCCAAAGAAGACAAACTGGTAGATCAAAAGTGTCCAACCAAGCATGTCTTCTGTTCGATGTGAACATTTCACTTCCTCACTCTTTCTGTCTAATGCTTCCTCCCTAAAAAGTGTGTTTGTTTATCTGTGTTGGAGGTGAAGTGAAGGGAGCTTGAAGAATTTATTAATGTAACAGACACTTGTGTGACGGTTGGAGAGTTTGGTCACCGCGTGTTAATCTGGCCCTGTAGATCGAGCACAGGATTCTGGATTAAATCAGATTATAAACCCATTGATGTCATTCAACAGACTATAGGAGAGAGATGTGCGATACATGCACGCGTGCAGATGCATTGGTTTCCTTTTTTAGATATAAAGTTCTAAAGGTCACTGAATTAGGATATGAAAACATGTGCATTGTTCTTAAATAAACCAAATAAATATTTGCAAGTGATTGACTTTTTTTTTTCAATTCACAAGGATGTATTAAACATGTTACATACAGTACAGGCCAAAAGTTTGGACACATTACAATTTTTTATGATTTTGAAAGAGGTTTCTTCTGCTCATCAAGCCTGCATTTATTTGATAAAAAATACAGAAAAAAAAGTAATATTGTAATATATTATAACAATTTTAAATAATTGGTTTTCAATTTATTATACTTTAAATTATCATTTATTTCTGTGATGCAAAGCTGAATTTTCAGGATCATTACTCCAGTCTATCACATGATCCTTTAGAAATCATTCTAATATGATGATTCATTATCAAAGTTGGACACAGTTCTGCTGCTTAATATTTTTTCATAACCTGTGATACTTTTTTAGGATACTTTGATGAATAAAAAGTTTTAAAAAAAAGAAAAAAAAAAGAAGAAGAAGCAAATGTTTTAAAAATAGAAATCTTTTGTAACAGCAATATACACTACTGGTCAGTAATTTGGGGTCAGTAATTTTTTTCTTTCTTTTTTTGAAATAAATCAATACTTTTATTCAGCAAGGATGTGTTAAATTGATAAAAAGTGATAGTAAAGAAGATTTATATTATTAGAAAATATTTTTTTTATTTCGAAAAAATGCAGTTCTTTTTAACCTTTTATTCATCAAATATATTAGGCAGCAGAACTGTGTCCAACACTCATAATAAATCAGAATATTAGAATGATTTCTAAAGGATCATGTGATAGACTGGATGTCACATGTGACACTGAAGACTGGAGTAATGATCCTGAAATAATTTAAAGTATAATAAATTGAAAACCAATTATTTTAAATTGTAATAATATATTACATATATAAAAAAAAAATCTGTATTTTTGATCAAATAAATGTAGGCTTGATGAGCAGAAGAAACCTCTTTCAAAAACATTAAAAATAGTAATGTGTCCAAACTTTTGGCCTGTACTGTATATAGACTGCATGTATCACTTTTGCAGTGGTTTTGAAGCATTTCAAGATTAGTGACTTATGGCGCTTTTCCACTACACAGTACCAGCTCGCCTCGGCTCGCCTCGACTCGACTCGGCTCTGTTTGGTTTTCCACTGTGTAAAAGTTGTACCTGTACCTGCTTCCAGGTACTTTTTTTCGTACCACCTCCGGCGAGGTTCCAAGCGAGCTGAGGCGAGCTGAGGCGATACTAAAATGTGACGTGAAAACACGGCAGACTGCTGATTGGTCACAGAGAATCGTCACTATTCACTGCGTCATCATTGCACGCGCCAGACGGAGTATCCTGAATAAAAAACAGCAAAAACAAAAACAAAAACATCCAAAAACAGCATACACTCGATTTCCTCCATTGTCCTGTGTGTGTGGGTAGCGGGTGTGTCTCGCGCGTCTCCCGTAAAAGATTAAGTCACGGCAGTTTCCTGCGGCGTCGCTATGACGACCAGGTACTATTGTGGAGGTACTATCTGCAATGGAAAACGGAGCGAAAAGCGAGCCGAGCCGAGCCGAGTCGAGTCGAGTCGAGTCGAGTTGAGCTGGTACTGGTAATGGAAAAGCGCCATTAGTGAGGCTGGAATAGCCCCATGGGGTCATTTAGACAATGAAATGAGATAAAAGCATTTTTTGCTAAATTATTCAAGAATTTCAAAGAATTTCAATAACACAATAGCCGCTATCACAGATCATAAAATTAGAGATGCACCGATTGATCGGCTGGTGACCGGAATTGGCCGATTTTCACGTGATCGGCCATGACCGGCCGGTCAGTCTGACATATGCCGATTTTATGCCGGTCAAATGCACTCGGGCGCCGCATGACTAACCTTTTGAGCAGTACGGTCTCATATATGGGATTTTTATTTCTGTGCCCCTGAGAGTCCGGCGCCACATTTAGAATGTTCAGTGACGTCGCATAACTGTCAGATATAAACTGTGCTTTCGCGCGTTGGCTGGCGCTGAGCCAGGGTCATATATATATCACAACTAAGCAGTGTTTTCAACCTCATAATGTTTATTTTAGGTTTCAGATATTTAAATACACATAAGCGCGAGTAAAACAATACATTTGGAGTTTGTAAAATACACACTGATGTCTGTGGAAGCAGCAATAACAATCTATTCAAATATAATTTGCCGACATGTGTTTTTCATATCAGACAAACGTTGCATAGTGGAAGTAACTATAAAGTTTACTCTATTCTCCTCAGTTCACCGGTCACTTTCTTGCATTTATTTCGGGAGAAACTGATGAATTCACGTGCTGTAGTAAATCCGACCGACAGGACAACGTTGCGACGCCCATCTCATGTCAAGATTATTTATAAAGGTTTTTAAACGACCAAACACACTCACTTACACGTATTTGAGAATAGGAATATCAGATAGGCTAGTTGATGACATGGTAAGCAAGTTTGTGAATATTTTGAATAAAAAAGCAAAAGCGAAATAAAAGCGACACATCTGTCATACAGTAAATTGTGGCTGCAGTGTATCGCGTGACGCATCGCCATGGAAACATTAAAGGGAACGTTCGCCTTGAAAAAACTCACTCTGGGGGTGGGGGTGTCAGTTATAACATTTTAAACTTACGCATGAAAGGGTTAAAGAAAAGATCGAAAATAAATATTTGTGTGTGCTGTAAAGTGGTTAGAAAAATTTAAATCCGAATCGGCTAATCGGCAGGTCAAACTCGATGAAAAATCGGAAATCGGAATCGGCCTAGAAAATTGTAATCGGTGCATCGCTACATAAAATATCATTTATCGACATATTAATCTAATATTGTCACCAACAGTTGTAAGGAACACACAATGAAGATGAAGATCAGGTATAACTTCTTTAAAAATCCACTCAATACAAAACAAAATGAGCAAACAAAACCAACCGCTATGCGGCAACGTGACCGGGCAATGAGTGATACAAACACAGCAACTTAAATAGCAAGGCAAACGCAGCTGAACTGAAAACTAACAGGAAACTGGTGAAAACAAACTAAAAGTTCATGAAACTAAAATGAGTGTCTGTGACATAACACCAAAACAGACCAACAGGAGATGAGGGAGGGAGGTGGCTTTGGAGGAAGAGGAGTAGGTGAAGGACTGGTGAAGAGGAGTAGGCGAAGGATTGGTGAAGAGGAGTAGGTGAAGGACTGGTGAAGAGGAGCAGGCGAAGGACTGGTGAAGAGGAGCAGGCGAAGGATTGGTGAAGAGGAGTAGGCGAAGGACTGGTGAAGAGGAACAGGCGGAGGACTCGTGAAGAGGAGAAGGCGAAGGATTGGTGAAGAGGAGTAGGTGAAGGACTGGTGAAGAGGAGCAGGTGAAGGACTGGTGAAGAGGAGCAGGCGAAGGATTGGTGAAGAGGAGTAGGCGAAGGATTGGTGAAGAGGAGCAGGTGAAGGACTGGTGAAGAGGAGCAGGTGAAGGACTGGTGAAGAGGAGTAGGCGAAGGACTGGTGAAGAGGAGCAGGCGAAGGATTGGTGAAGAGGAGTAGGTGAAGGACTGGTGAAGAGGAGCAGGCGAAGGACTGGTGAAGAGGAGCAGGCGAAGGATTGTTGAAGAGGAGTAGGCGAAGGATTGGTGAAGAGGAGTAGGTGAAGGACTGGTGAAGAGGAGCAGGCGGAGGACTGGTGAAGAGGAGCAGGCGAAGGATTGGTGAAGAGGAGTAGGTGAAGGACTGGTGAAGAGGAGCAGGCGAAGGACTGGTGAAGAGGAGCAGGCGAAGGATTGGTGAAGAGGAGTAGGCGAAGGATTGGTGAAGAGGAGCAGGTGAAGTAGGCGAAGGACTGGTGAAGAGGAGCAGGCGATGGACTGGTGAAGAGGAGCAGGCGAAGGATTGGTGAAGAGGAGCAGGTGAAGGACTGGTGAAGAGGAGCAGGTGAAGGACTGGTGAAGAGGAGTAGGCGAAGGACTGGTGAAGAGGAGCAGGCGATGGACTGGTGAAGAGGAGCAGGTGAAGGATTGGTGAAGAGGAGTAGGTGAAGGACTGGTGAAGAGGAGCAGGCGAAGGACTGGTGAAGAGGAGCAGGCGAAGGATTGGTGAAGAGGAGTAGGCGAAGGATTGGTGAAGAGGAGTAGGTGAAGGACTGGTGAAGAGGAGCAGGCGGAGGACTGGTGAAGAGGAGCAGGCGAAGGATTGGTGAAGAGGAGTAGGTGAAGGACTGGTGAAGAGGAGCAGGCGAAGGATTGGTGAAGAGGAGTAGGCGAAGGATTGGTGAAGAGGAGCAGGTGAAGGACTGGTGAAGAGGAGCAGGCGAAGGACTGGTGAAGAGGAGCAGGCGAAGGACTGGTGAAGAGGAGCAGGCGATGGACTGGTGAAGAGGAGCAGGCGAAGGACTGGTGAAGAGGAGCAGGCGAAGGACTGGTGAAGAGGAGCAGGCGATGGACTGGTGAAGAGGAGCAGGCGAAGGATTGGCGAAGAGGAGTAGGCGAAGGACTGGTGAAGAGGAGCAGGCGAAGGACTGGTGAAGAGGAGCAGGCGAAGGATTGGTGAAGAGGAGTAGGCGAAGGATTGGTGAAGAGGAGTAGGTGAAGGACGGGTGAAGAGGAGCAGGCGAAGGACTGGTGAAGAGGAGCAGGCGAAAGACTGGTGAAGAGGAGCAGGCGAAGGATTGGTGAAGAGGAGTAGGTGAAGGACTGGTGAAGAGGAGGAGGCGAAGGACTGGTGAAGAGGAGCAGGCGAAGGATTGGTGAAGAGGAGTAGGCGAAGGATTGGTGAAGAGGAGTAGGCGAAGGACTGGTGAAGAGGAGCAGGCGAAGGACTGGTGAAGAGGAGCAGGCGAAGGACTGGTGAAGGTGGTCCCAAAGGTGGATCCAAGGTGGTCATGGGAGGAGTGGTCAGATGTTGCAGATCCAGTTAGGACGACAGCCCATGGCAGAGTTGATGGAGGGAGGAGCCAAGGTGTTGACATGGCAGATGACATCCGCGGGACGGCCGATGGAGACGGAGACGAGCTGATGGGCCTGAGTGACACCGCTGGCTCCGGAGACCAAGGCGAGAGTGCGGCAACGAGCGCTCGAGGTGTAATCGGAGCATCCGAGGACTGAGGCGGAGCCGGTGAGACAGCGGACACAGGTGCAGCCGGAGGGAGGCTGGAGCTCGCTGAAGCCAAAGGGGTGGAGAGTCAGAGCGCCGCGAATAGCTCGTAAGTCCGCAGCGCAGGCATGGTGACGGCTGACAGAGGTGAAGCCGGAGGGACGAGGATCTCAGGTGGAGCCAAGGGTGGGAGGAGCCAAGGCGACGTCGACAGGTCGATGGGCCGAGGCGGAGCGCAGGCAATAGCCGCTGGAGGTGGAGGCGAGAGATCCTTAAGCTGCGTTCACACTACAAGCGACAAAGCGACACGATACCATTCAATTCAATGGAGAGCGGGCGATTTCTGGTGACACGACAAAGTTGAGATCTGTTCAACTTTATGCAAATGAAGACCGACTTTCGGGAGCGACAACCAATGGAAGTGAAGTCAGTGGAGCGCACGTGATCCGTCACTCTTCAGTGCCGAGTCCGACTGAGGCAAGTTGAATGAGAAGCTCATTTTAGCAGTCAGAAACTGTCCTATAATTTATGATATGTCTCCGTGTACATACAGTGGTATTCACCGTGCTGAAATTCAAATGGTTTCGTCAACCCAGATAGACCAACATTTGCCCGTTTGCTGTAGTTAAATAGCCGCGATGGCAAAGAGCACTCGCTGTTTCTCGTTCATCTTTAATATTACGCATTTTACGTACTGATTCCATTTATACTTAGACTTTTCATTCCAAAATGTTTGTTTGTAGCGGCAAGAAAACAGATTTGTTGTCTACAACATGGAGTAACATCTGTGAATTAGGCGAAGTTGGTGAGTGCATGGCCTTAGGCTTGTCAATCCCGCAAGGCGTCACAGGGGAAGGTGGAGGACTGCGGGAAACCAACTAAGGCAGGGCTGAGGGACTGGCTGAGATCTGTAGTAGAGGTGGGAGAGGGAGGCTGGGCGGGATCACCTTGCCAGAGGTCCTGGACATCTTGTTCAGATACATGGAATCATGGATTCAATCAAATACCAACAGATAAAAAATCTAAATCTGACTGCCTCTGCTAGAAATCTTATAATAGGCCATGTTTGAATCTTCCATCAGGACAACGGTCCAAAACAAACATCAAAATCAACACAAAAATGGGTCGCTGAGCACAAAACCAAGCTTCTACAATGGCCATCCCAGTCCCTGACCTGAACCCTATAGAAGATGAGCGGGCTGAACTGAAGAGAAGAAGCACCAACATGGATCTGGGAATCTGAAAGATCTGGAGAGATTCTGTATGGAGGAATGGTCTCTGGATTTCCAAACTCATCAGGCATTATAGGAGAAGACTCAGAGCTGTTATCTTAGCAAAAGGAGGTTGCAAAATGTATTTAATAAAAGGGGGCAAATAATTGTTCCCAATGTGTTTTGGAGAAAAACATTTATTTCAGTATGTGATTTTTTTGGAATAAAATAGCAAAAGGATAAACAATACAAATGTATTTTTTACAGCCATCTTTGATCATATTTACCAAGGGGGCAAATAATTCTGACCAGCACTGTATATCTATGGAGTCCGAGTTAAAGATAATCAGAAAAAAAACCTGTGGTTCACACATTGTAATAATTTTGCAATTATTGGAAACACAAAGCGCTGTTTCATTTCTCTTACATGCAGAAGGGAAATAAACAATAAAACCACTTGACTTGACCACATAACCAATGATATTACTACATCTTTGTTGAATTGGTTTAATTATGATTATTTAATAAAATAACATTCCACGAATTTTACAATAACTGTTAAGACAGATCATAAAATGAATCACTTTCTATAATATCAGAGTTAAAGATAATCAGGTTTCCCATAAACGTCTGAGAGTAAATGATTAACCTGTTAACCGTCATATATATTTTGAGCATAGATCTGAAATTGAAGGGATGTAAATAATTCATATACTTCATGTAATAATTCATGAATACATTGAAATACAGACCAAAGGGTGGTAGTAGTAATAATAATAATAATTATAATAATAACAATATAATAAAAATCAAAGCCATATGTCTAACCAAGTGATGTTCCAAATTTGTAGCTGATATCACAAAAATTGAGCCCGCTAAAAGGTTTAAAGGGATAGTTCACCCAAAAATGAAAATTCTGTCAGTAATTACTCGCCCTCATGTCGTTCCAAACCCGTAAGACCTTCGTTCATATTCAGAACACAAATTAAGATATTTTTGATGAAATCCGATGGCTCAGGAGGGGCTGATACAGAAGAGAAGAAATAACTTAATAAAGTTGATATTTTGTTTTTTTTTGGCAAATTGGCACACAAAAAGTATTCTCATCGCTTCATAAAATCAAAGTTGAACCACTGTAGTCACATGGACTATTTTAACGACGTCTTTTTGACCTTTTTGGGTCTTTAAAGTGTTAATTAAATAGCTGTCAATGCAGCCCCTCCTGAGCCATCGGATTTCATCAAAAATATATTAATTTGTGTTACGAAGATGAACGAAGGTCTTACGGGTTTGGAACGACATGAGGGCGAGTAATTACTGACAGAATTTTCATTTTTGGGTGAACTAACTAACCCTTTAAAAGTACCATTTACATACGTCCAATTTCAAAATACAGAATGAATTTAGAGTGCTTAAGCGTTCCATTGATACCTAATTTATGATGATTACTAAAATATGTTATAGGAAAAATCTGTAGTACTCTCCATTATATTATATTATATTATATTATATTATATTATATTATATATAAAAATAAAAACTCTGTTTCTGGAAGTACCCCACATGTATGATAAGTTTATGGGTAATTCATAATAAAAATGAAATGTATTATTAAAGACTACAATAAAAACAGTTATATGAATTTCTCTGAATCATGTCTGCTACCTCAATTCAGATTTACTTCATATTCAGGAACTCAAAAAAGCAAAACGTTGAATAGACAGCCTGAAGAATGTGTAAAAGCTCTCCAGCTCAATCAATCAAATGAGCATAACGCTGTTAACATGGGTGTTTTCAGGATGCACCAGCAAGCTTTACTCTCACCACAATACATTATCTATAATATCGTCTTCAAGGCCAGGAAGTCAGCTCTTATGCGGTTATGCAGTCAATAAAACGCAAAAGCGCCATGCAATAAAGCATACTGAATATTTGCATTTTGTCAAACTGCCTCTCAATACTCAGCAGTTCAATACAACGGAAGTGTTAGTCATTCGCACATCTACTTCTAGAGTTGCAGTTAGAGGGAAATGCGTCATCCTGGGTCTGATAAGCATTTCTTCTTTGGACCAAAATATCAAGTTTTCACATGACCAGCCCCTCTGGAGTTCGTTTCTAGTGCTTTAACACATAACGTCAACATGAGCATCGTGCTTCTAACATACAATATTAAGTTGTCATCCTTATTGTTATCTCAAAAACATTTAGAGCTAAAATCTAGTTCTTAACAAGAGAAAAGCATTATATTTTCTACATGTTCCTAATTGGATTGTATGACCTTGGCAACTATCCTGTGATAATAAATCCCTTTTGATAATATTTGATAATTACTTCTGCTTTTCCATAATTCTCTGAAGTTTCTAATAGAGCCTCTCTCTCTAGATGCTGTAGTGTTTCATCAGTTCTAGACTGACAGCATGAATCTAAAAGTGTGCAGATGAGAGACTTTCTCTACGGTCATTTTCAGCGATTCATTCCCCCTTCTCCCAGTTTATAAGCAGATTTAATGATTTTGACCACTGACTGCACTATCTTATCACATACTGTGCATACAGTATCACATACATCTAGTTTATTGCTGGAAATATACAGAAAGGTGTGTTTGTGTGATCTAGTTAAACTAGTTCTAGTTATATATTTATCAAAAATAAACATTTTCTGTTCCACAGAATTGCGGGTCTGGAAATGATGACAGAACCGTCTGACGTGACAGGTACTGAGATTTACAGATAATACTTTATTTCATTTATGATAGTTTTGACTTGTAGATTTTGATACATCTATTCTAATTTATTTATTTATTTATGATAATGTATTTGTAGGTTTTTGTATATATGAAGTGCCATCTGAAATTTTCTTCTAGAATGATCATTTTTATAAAGCTTTTATATTTAAGTTAAATAATTTCACTTAAATGACAATTAATAGGTAATTTGCATTGCCATTTAAGTGAAATTATTGAACTTAAATATACAAGCTTGATAAAAATGATCATTCTAGAAGAACATTTCAGATGGCACAGAGGCTTTTGCATCTGAGCTCTTCATACATATTGCTTGGTTTAGTCATGTTATTGGCGAGATATATTTTCTTTGTAATATTTGAACTTCTCTCTTCTGTTTGTCCTGTGCCGCATGACCAGGTGATCGTCGTGTGACTAACTGATTGCTGTTTTAAAGAACTCTGACTGTGTTTGTTACTCACACCCGGATGAAGGCTTATAAAATTTAAGCCATGAAATAATAAAGGCTTTTTATATTTTTTCTAAAAACTAAAATTCGAGTGCCTTGAAAAATCAGGTACATTTAGCAATATAGCGGGTGAATCATGTATATGATGTATATTACGATGTTATGATGAACTATATACCGTTCTCCACTGACGTTCTATGATGTTCAAGGCAGACTGAGATGGCGAACGGGAACATGGATTGTGCAACAATAGCAACACATTACTGATAATAACGTAGTCAAGCAAAAGGATAACGTTGTCCGACGTTGTAAAGAGCGATTTTGTGCAGCGTTTATCTCAGTAAAGTTGAAAGGGAGTGGAGGCGGGGCTAATTAGCATATTCATTGATAAGGGTGTACATTCACCCAAGGGTGATAAGTTACATTCACGCTATTTACAGGTTTGAAGAATTTTTTTTCACAGGAATTTTTTTTTTAAATATGTAATTGTGGTGTTCAAAGATGAGATTTAAAGAATACAATTATTGACTACAGGGGGACTTTAAAAGATGCAACTCCTCTAAATATGCAAGCAATAAGCAGAAATCAGAATTAAATGGCTGTTTTCAATACTTCAATTAATTTATCTGCAGTTTATATGAGAGAAAGCATAAAAATAGCTATGACCTGACTGAAAACAGAATCCAATAATCTTGATAGGCTTGAGCTCACGGCTCTGCTGTTTACCCTGTTTAACCTTGGCTCTGCGTCCAGACAAAGACAACATTTAGCAGTCAGAGCAGTCCTTGTGTCCCAGCATGCTTAGCATTAAAGACCTTCTCTGAAACATACGATTCTAAGTGAGAAACAATTAACACATTTGACATTAACAAGCATACACAGCCATGAATATGCAAATGAGTCCCCGCCTCGGGGTCCTAGTCCCCAGCTCGGACTGCTGTCATTGAGTAACTCTAGTAAACGCTGCACAATGGCAAGTGGAAATATCGGTTTAATTCAGTCATATACTGTACGTTTGAACCAGAAACTGTTTCAGAAGAAGAAGAGGAAGAGCTAATCACACAGAGTCGTCTGCAAGTCGATATATCAGAATGATAATGCATTTTATGTACCGCTCTCTACAAGGTCAGACACATTGCAGTAATTGCAATATGATTAGCCTTTGGCTTGACTATACAGTCAAGCCAAATACAGCTAAAGCCAAATACAAATACAGCTTGACTATACAGCTAATAATGTGTTGCTAATGTTATACAAACCACGTTCCACTCGCCATTTCAGTTCTGGTGTTAACTTATGAATTTGCACATGGTTTGTCTTGAAGCACATTAAAAACACCACATAGACATATAAACAACATTAAAGGGGTGGTTGATTATGATTTGACTTTTCTAACTTTAGTTAGTGTGTAATGTTGCTGTTTGAGCATAAACAACATCTGCAAAGTTACAACGCTCAAAGTTCAAAGCAACGGGAGATATTTGCTTTTAAAGAAATCGCTTTTTAAGGACTACAACAAACGGCTGGTAGAGACTACACCACATTCCTCCCGGGTTAGTGACATCACCAACCCTACAATTTGCATAAACCCCGCCCCCGGGAACGCCATTTATAGATTATCATGACAGAATATGCTAATACACATTATACACATAAACTATCTAAAATCATCAACTAACCATTCAGAAATGTCCTGTTGCTTCTACATGTTGTCACTTCTTCTTGAGTCTCTCCATCATTGTCTGACTCCGGTTTGAACATAAAAGGCTAAAAGTTTTTGAAATGTTCAATGCATGTGTGTGTGAGGTAAAAGGACACCAGCTGTTGAAACTGTGCCGGGAGCAGCAGCTCATTTGCATTTAAAGGGACAGACACAAAAACTGTGCGTTTTTGCTCACCATCAAAAAGTGACAACTTTAACATGCTATATAAAAATGTCTGAGGTAATATTTTGAGCTAAAACTTCACATACACACTCTGGGGACATCAGAGACTTATTTTACATCTTGTGAAAAGGGCATTATACCACCCCTTTAAAAACTTGATTTCCACCAACATTTAACAACATCCCTTAAAGGGTCATGAAACCCTAAACCAAATTTTCTGAGATTTTAACAGAGGTATGTGTGTTGAACACCATTGAAGACAATGTTAGCATCTGTTAGATTTAATAGTAGGGGGAAAATGGTTCAATTTTAGTTTTTTTTCGCTATTTTCATCTTCCGGGTTTAAAATCTTCATCGTGTGAGAGCACTATAGTACTTTGATGACTCATCGGTGTCTCATAATTATTCATGACCGGTTGGTTGGCCATCAACAACGGACACATTTAAACTATGTGTGTGTAGCAACCATTCAACTGGAGAATGGTGGACTTCGGCCTTGTACACCAATGCAGGTTTTGTCTTGCGAGTGATGCGGTCCCCCGAGGACTTTTCTATCGCTTCAGAGGTGTGTGTGTGTTTGTGTGTGTGTGTCTAAAATGTAACCCTGACCGTGTTACTTGCCTTTTGTTAAAAGTTTAGGGGGCGCGTAGATCTAGGCTATTTTTTTATTTTTTATTTTTTTTATGCATTTATAGTGTGTATATAAACAAATATATATTTTATAATGACATAATTATACATATGCATGTACATTTATATGTTTTAAATACAATTATGATAACTTAAGGCTAATATATGTAGTAGTGCATTCGGTTACTTTTGAAAGGACAAAAATAAGGTGTCAGTGTATTTCATTAGACTTTAACTTTGTCAGCTATAAAAAAATCTAGCATTTCCTCATGTTTTACCACAGATTTTTAGTGACAGTTGATATGCATGGGCCACTGGCAATGACAGTTTACCCCCTCCCCCCTCCCCCCTCCCCCCTCCCCTCTCCCCCCTCCCCCCTCCCCTCTCCTCTCTCCCCTCTCCTCTCTCCCCTGCCGTGCCACACCACACCCAATCCCCTTCCTTCTTATCACAGCCATCCACGCCCATTTAAGTTGCATTTTTCAAAAAGATTGTGAGCTAGACTTGAGCTGAAAGAGGGGGGGTTTCATGACCCTTTAATAACAAGTTCTTAGGATTAGCATCTTAGTTAATGTTTCTTCATAATTCTCATTTAAAATGTCATATGCAAATAATGCACCGGACAGATGTTCTCCCAACATTTTTAGATGTTTAAAATAATAATCGCTCCTACGCACCCAACTTAATGAAACTAAAGCTTTAGCATCAATCCCATCCCCAAATCGTGTAATTACTCCTAACCCTATCATCTCTCTGGATCGCTCAAGCCTTCCATTCTGTTCTGCACACTTCCCATGTAAAAAACACAGAGGTGCATTCAAGGTGCTTCTAATGAGCTCCACATGAGCTCCGGGAGCCCACGATCCACACACAACCTCTCAAACAATGGTGGTCTGTGTGGCAAACGGAGAGCGCACAGAAAAAGGGGTGGTGGTAGGTTAGTGGTAAAGGCAATGGGCTGGCAAATGTAGTCTGACAGGTAAGAGCACTGCCTCAGTATTATTAACCTAGCTGTATAATATTGATATCATGGTTTTGTGAAAAAAATGTGAAAAACATCTCTTAATGAGCCCCTATTATTCTATTTTAAAGGCTCCTGATGTTGTTTTGGGGTCTCCTACAACAGATTTACATGAATCAAGGTCAAAAAACAGTTTCTCATACATTGCACAATACCACATTTTTCAATGATTCTCAAAGGACTCTGGATGAACCAGTCTCTCTAAATCCCTCCTTTGCGGTTAAGAGTCGATTCTTTCTTTTGGGATACAGTAACTTTATTTATTGTGCACTATCGACTTTGCAACTTTGCATAACATTTACATTCACAAAAAGCTATATTACACACTGCATGAAAGGGAATATTCATATTATCATCATATTATATGTTCTCAAATGTTGTGTTGACTAATGTTCTTTAGAAAAAACACATTATTTAGACTACACATTGTTTTTCTGAAATGTTACTACTTGTTTCAAAATGTTTACAGGAGATTTAAAAAGTAATATTCCCAAAATGTTTTCAGAATGATAATGTTAATATTCCTCAATTAAATAATTCATACACATTATAAAGGGGCGGGGCCTGGTTGAGTTAGTTAGTAGTGTGTTAAACTGGCGGTTATGGTAAGGGGCGGGACATTTACCAAACACACTCGAAGCGCTCGACCAATCACAACACACTGCTCCAGCCGACCAATCAGAGCACAGTGTGCTTTTCAGAAGGAGGGGCTTCATAGAGATAGGAAGTAAACAGAGCGTTTCTGACATACTGGGGAGATATATATATTGTATATATATATATATTATTTTAAAATGAAAAAAATGAAAAAGTGATATAACAAGTAATTGTAAAAAAAATAGCAATTTGTGTCATTTAATCGCATCTGACTTGATTTCAACATTCCTTAAAGGGCCAGTTCATCCAATAATAAAAATTCTGTCATCATTTACTCACTCTCAAGTTGTTCCAAACCTGTATGAGTTTCATTCTTCTGCTGAAACAGAATGTGGGTAACCAAAGTGTTGACGGTAGCTATTGACTTCCATAGTCTGGGAGAAAAAAAATACTATGGAAGTCAAAGGCTACTATCAACTTTCTGGTTACCCACATTCTTCAAAATATCTTCTTATGAGTAACTGATGACAGAATTTTCATTTTTGGCAGAACTATATCTTTAATATGACGTAGAAAGCTGACTTTTAGTCAAGAAAAACTAAGAAAAACTTCTCACTAAGAAACATGAAGAAAGGGAAATTGAACTGTCACACACTCACGTCTTCTGGGTAAATTCGTGTCACATGATACCTAAACTGCCACATGATACAATCACAAAACCATACACAGCTTGGCCCTTTATCAGCAGAACCAAGAGTAAAAGTTGCATTGCACTATTTGCTTGGAAAAAGGCCTAGACTTTTGACATTTGAAGAACTTGTGATTCTTCACGAGCAAAACAAAACTATGTGCGTCAATGTAAGCATAACATTAAGTGAATGACTATTTAATAACTATTTCAAATCTCTCAGTGTGTGTACTGTAAGTGTGTGATGGTCACAATGGTTAAGGTTATTAAGTTTTAAAGTAAGGCGTAGATCTGAAACTCTGTTCTCTTGTAAACATTTTTATCGAAATGACACTTTTGATCCGGTTTGCAAACATTACAACACTTTACAGAGACAGACGTCATCTGAGTAATAACAAGGATCTAGAAGCGTTCAAAGGAGGAGCCACCTCAAACATCCTGTCTCAAATCCTCTCCGCAAATACATTACTGTGCAATACATTGAAATGCCTTTAAGATTACTCAAGATTTTTCTTACACAAGGCTTCTTCCTTCTTGTGCCTGATGAAATCAGGTGTGATTGTGCAACGTCTCACCTGAGCAAGTAAAAAAAAGTCACATTTGTCTGCTATCCACCTTAATTTGCAACAGGACATAAAACATTTTTTGTGAATGTGCGAGACTTCTAAATAATTAGCTGTAATAAGTAAACAACTGGAAGAATATGAAAGTGCAGTAAATGGTAAAACTATTCGTGCTACAAACCAATGAGATGATGAATACAATACTGTAATTCATTAAAATAATATGATAAGAGATACCAGTTTGCAATATTAAAGGTATAGTTCACCCAAAAATGAAAATTAGCCCATGATTTACTCACCCTGAAGCCATCTTAGGTGTATATGACATTCTTATTTCAGATGAATACAATCAGAGTTATATAAAAAAAAATGTCCTGGCTCTTCCCGGCTTCATAATGGGAGTCAATGGGTATATTTTTTTTGGAAGTCCATCAAAGCGCATTCACACGTGATAAAAGTGCTCAACACGGCTCTCCGGAGGTTAATAAAGGCCTTCTGAATTTTTAGACCAACATTATTATTACTAACATTATTATAATGATAAATAATACTAATACTAATCAACAAATCAACTTTACATTTATAACTAAAAAAGAGTTACAAACCTTATACTTATAAATGTCCCTGACATATTTGCATTTCTGTCAAACAAGCCTGTTTGCAAATCACCATCTTTTACATTTGGCTTGCAAAATGCCATAGATTAATTTTGACACTGGGCTCAATTTCAGCTGATTCACAGTTTGCGTTCACAGCGGACTGGACACATTAAATAAAAGGAGTTTTGCAAAGAAGGAGTAGTGCAGACTGCTAAAAGCTGAAGCTGGTCTTCACTGGTCTCCCAGCCTGGTTTTAGAGAGGTTCTGGACACCTAGCTAAACCAGATGAACAGTTGCTTGGCCAGACTGGGAGAGTAGACCAGCATAACCCAGCTAAGACCAGAAAAACATCTTAGTATGATTTTTACTGGTCTGTTGGCTGGTTTTAAAGGGGTTTGAAGACTTTTTTTTTTTTGCTGATAGGCCAGATAAAGACTGGCTTGGTCAGTCTGGGAGACCAACAAGACCAGTTAAGACCATCTTAAACCTACAAGAGTGTTCCATCATTTAAATGAGTAACGCACTATTAACATTCAAGTACTGTTTGTTATCAGTATATTTAATTTTAAAGTGAAGATCATGGTAACCCATTAGTAATGAAGGAATTGCTAATGATTTGGATCAGTATTCTAAAATGAAAAGCATGATAACTCTTTGAAACATGAAAATGAAATTAAAACTGTATATAAATAAATAAATAGTCAATGTTAGCTTCTTCTTTTTTTTTTTTGGTTTTGGTTTTGGATAGCGGTGACACACCTCAGTGTTACTACATTCTTTCTTGTTAGTTAATAGTATTACTAGAGTGTTAATAGCACATTGCTCATTTGTTATGTAGTTTTTAATTATTGACGGAACAGTATTCTAGGTATTATGATAAAAGCGTCAGGTAAATAACAGAAAACCAACTAGACACAACTTCATCACCAACTAACGGATAAATATTGCATCATCAACTGGCAACAACGCCTTTAAAATGTTTTTACCCGATAAATCTTAGTTAATAAAAGATATATAAGAGGTCTTTGAAAATGTTACTCTGTAACATTGGAAACAATGTAACATTCTATGTTCTATGATAGTAACGTTCTAGTTTACATTGGAAAAAAATGTAACATTCTGCTGTTGCTGACAGGCATTATGTCGAAAACAATGTTAAGAACTGCTCAAAAATCACTTATGTATTATTTTTTCTGTTTCAACTCGAGGCCACAGATGTATACTGTCTCAAAACTTAGTGAACTGCCTACATAGACAGCATGTCCGGGTCTCATCAACATGGAGTATAAAGGCAGCGCAGGAGATTTTGAGACACAGCTCAAAGAGCTAAACTTACTGGATGAGACGTAAATCAACTTACCAGCATGCACGTATCTAGATATCGATATAAAAAAACACAATGATAGTCCGTAAAGGGAAAGTGGATTGTCTGGATAGTCCCCCTCTCCCCCCAGATCGAGCTCGCTGTACAGTCACATCATACGGGGAAAGTTGAGATATTCAGTGCGCGCGCACGGTCGTCTTTGCTCTTCAAATGGGAAGCGCCGTTAGATTACTTCACTGATTTCAGCGTCACGTTGAAAAACCCGGAATGGAAACAATCGCTTCTTTTGGCTCCCGACAACATTAATATCTTTCGGTCGCTGTTTTCGGGAGGCTCCTTCAGTGGGGTCACCATTCATCACTGTATTGCACAGAGTGTACCCTACCCAGTACCCACTGAAGACAGTCCGTCGGCGCATGCGCATTCGCGAACGACTGGTGGATGGATGTGTGAGAAACTTCAGGCGTTCATGTTATTGTGGTACTGGAAACTGTACTGGATATATCATTACATTTTCTGATAGACACGTTTGTTGTTTTATTAATCGTTAGGTCACAAAAAAGTCAACGTGTTCAATGAACTGATAGACAACCAAGTGCCCTCTAACAACCAAGTGACAAACATATTGTTAGTTCCTGCTGGTAAAACCACAACTAACATAATCTACTGCAAAGTGTATACACTCAAAAAAAAAAAAAAAAAAAAAAAAAAGGGGAAATTATTCTGCAAATAATGGCAAGGCAATTTGAATTTTTCCACCACGTATTCTCACACATTAAACCAAGTTCACTGTTTAATTTTTTTATATTTTTTTTAATAGCTCAAGTCTTCCTTCGTTATGTTGCAACTAATCAATTTGATATCGTATAATTTGGACACACAAGTAAAATGAGCTAAACAAAGTTCCAAAAGCAGTTACGTTTTCATTGTTAAAGGCCAAAGATTAATATTAAAAACAGTAAGTTTGTTTTTATATGACAATAAGAGAGTTGAAGAGGGCTGTGGAAAAGTTGTTTTAGTCCAAAAAAAACTATCTGTAAACATCATTAAAATAAGATAAATTACCCTAAAAAAAAAGTTTAGAAAATAAACAAAATATTATCATTATACAGTACATCACTAAAGGAATGTTCACATTTCCATTACTCACACAAATAAACAAATGCGATGAGAGAGGACTTACCGTGTTGAATATATGAACTACTCTATCAGCCTTCAAACCTGAACAGAAGTGGGTGTTTAAGAAAAGACTGATCTCTTTAGTTAATCATTTAATTGAGATGAAAAAGCAAAAGACAAAATAAAGGAAATACTATCTAGGGTGGTTTGGCAACAGTATTGCGCAAGTCATTACGTCAATAGCTGGGAAAACCAACTGCACTTTACAAATATTATCCGGAGACATTTCTTTCCATGCTTTTGTTGGACACCACTATAATAATCAGTCGTCTTCAGTGTGGTTTCACTTCAGCAGGACGGCTTCTGGTAATATCACATCATCCTGGCTTGCAGAAACTGTTAATCAACATGTATTATTCTCATCTCTGTCTCCTGCATGGGGGCCTTGCTAAAAGACCCAAAGAGAAAAGTCCACGAATTGATCTCTCTCTCTCTATCTCTCTTTCACCAACCATTATGGATGGACTGAAACTCCTGATTTCTATAAAAGATGAAGATAAAGAAAGATAAAGAGGTGAACCGTCGCCAGCAAAGGTCTTAAAATAATCGTTTATATATATATAAAGAGACCGGGGATGAAAGTAACACCGTTTGTTTGAGCATTGATGGTTGTTTGTGCAGGATCTCTCAAAAGTTAATACATAGCCACATTAGTCCACTACAAATAAAAAAAGGTGTATGAGCTCAATTGAGGCAGATAATGTTTTTATCCGATAAGACATGCGCATTACCAACGATGAGTCATATTTCCCTCAAATCCCTCAATGTGCAACTATCTTTATTATGTATCACCATCGCTTACAGTCATTACTGTTTTAGCATGTGGGTTTGAAGTTATGCATGAATGTAAAGCATCAAATTAAACTAGAGAGACAGCTACTTTTTTCATGGTTTTCAAGTCATTTCTTTCATCAAAAATTACTTTTCTTCCTGAAAATCTGTTTTTTGGCCACAAAATGCACAATGTTGCTCACAGTAACATGCCACTCCTTCTGTGAGCTCAAAGGGGGATGCGAGAGTGTATGGTATTGATGACATGGCTCTTCACTGACTCCTCAAACTGACAGTGTTGCAACTGATCACATGTTACAACACTACACACACACACACACACACACACACAAGAAACAAAATGAGCATTGTATCAGAGTGGGCTTAATTTTAAATACAACATAATCTTATATAATCCTCCAAAAAAAACAGCTCTTTCTAAGTAAGTGGTATTTCTCTCAGTTCCTCTGATGCAAGGCTTTGTTATTATCCACATACTTACACTTACACTCTGATTTCATCTGTGAACCCACAGTAAAGTAGTATTGCACAATCATCCAAACAGTTGTTTGTGGATTTTACGACCAATTTAATACGGGCTTTGCTGAAACTGTGTTGAACGCCTGAAGCCATGTTTGCCGATGAGGATTACGACATGTGACATGTTATTTGCCAAGAACATTTAATCATAGCTGTGCAGTTCGTTGAGGTGTCCTGTTGGTTTACATATCCAACTGTGGCTTAAAACCTTTATGAAAGCATTGAAATGCCAGTGAAACATCTTCCTCAAGGCACAGCTTCAACCACAGATGACGAGATGGCTAAGATAATATCTGCATATAATAATACTGATACTTAATACTGATGAGATTCTTCATCGCAGTAAATTTCAGTCATGTCATTTATATCTGGAGCTGTTGTCATTTTCTTCTGTGCATATGCATGTATGTGTGGGTGGGTGTATTTGAATGAGAGAATCATTTTAAAATAATTTTTGGTTGGGTATATTACATAAGCACTTTCTCTAATCTGACTTTGACCTAAAAACAGAAAGGGAAACATATGTCTCATCATGCTTGAGCTCATGGATTGTGACTTTCTATTGCCATCTAGGGCTCATTTCACAAGATATTTTAACACAATATAAATGTTTTCATGAAAGTCTTGGGTAACACCGTGATATGGAAAATAACAGGAGGATATACGGTACAACTTGGCTTGTTTGCGTGTCACTTCTCGGAAGTGAAGAATAATGTCATTGCGGTCAATACAATGGATGCTGATAGTGTCTTCTCAGCTGTGGGACTGAGACTCGTTGCTGGACTTTTCCTTCTCACACATGTCCGTCAAATCTGTAAAAAAAAAACATGTTGTTGAGAATCTATATTCTGTTTCCAGACGAGACAAAACATAATTATCTCCCAAAATCAGTGTGGGAAAGATATAAATATAAACATTCCTGTCTGGTTTACAGAAAGTATGCTTTATCTCTGATGGGAGAACTTTTTTGGCACAGCAAAACACTTTCTCCACTACAGCCTAAAGTATAAGAGAACAGAATCAGGAGGAACACAAATTGTGCAAAAAAAAAAAACAAACAAAAAAAAAACAACATAATTTGTGGCACATTACAGTTAGTTTAAACAAGCTACAGTTAGTCCAAAATGCCGCCGCTAGAGTTCTTACGAGATCAAGAAAATATGATCATATAACACCGATTTTATCATCACTGCATTGGTTACCTATAAAGTTCCGTATTAATTATAAGGTATTGCTACTGACTTATAAAGCCCTAAACGGCTTAGCTCCAGTCTATTTAACGGATCTTCTATCACCCTATAATCCATCGCGCTCTTTAAGATCACTAAATTCAAGGCTTTTGGTCATACCTAGGATATCCAGAACCACCAAAGGAGGGAGAGCTTTTTCACATTTGGCTCCAAAACTCTGGAATAGTCTTCCTGATACTGTTCGTTGCTCAGACTCGCTCTCCCAGTTTAAAACTAGCTTAAAGTCGCATCTCTTCAGCCAGGCATTCATATAATCCTACAGTTCAAACTACAATCCGGCCTGTAGCTCATAAATGCCAGAGGAGAACTGGCCCCCGACTGAGCCTGGGTTCTCCCAAGGTTTTTTTTTTTTCTCCATTAGGTCACCTGATGGAGTTTTAGGACACCATTAGGTCACTTGATGGAGTTTTTCGGTTCCTTGCCACTGTTGCCTTTGGCTTGCTCAGTTGGGGATATTTTGGGGATATTTAATTTAATTTTATCAATCAATAAATTCCTCTTGAAACAAACTTTGTTGTATTATTTTCATTTAATACTGTGAAGCTGCTTTGATACAATCTGTATTGTGAAAAGCGCTATACAAATAAACTTGACTTGACTTGACTTGACATTAGATTTTAGATTTAGATTGTTATACTGTACAAACTCTGTGATCCCCTAACTCTAATGTAACAGTTATGGGTAGGTCATCTAATGTTACAGACATATTATCATGGTACAGTTCAGCCTATTATTGATTTTCATTTCCACTTCCCTTTTATCCAAAGAGACGGAACTATTTGCACGGTATTTATCAATGGGAAATACATCATGCTAAAATAATCTGTCTTATACTGTAGCTCATATTAATGGGGTCGCTTGCAAGTCGCAGCAGCACGAATCGACCAGCAACATATTTCTGCTTCAAATATTGTGCGTAGTTAACAGTGAGTGGTGGTTTCAGATATTATTTTATTAAAGTGCATTTGTCCGTGCCTCACTCGTACAGACTCTTATACTGCCTGACAGAAAGAAAAGCTCGTAGTTTACTGAAGGCGGAGCGTTTTGACCAATCGGATGAAAGGGGCGTTTCAGCGCCGCCCACGTGTGCAAATGAAATATCGAACCCATAAACTGATTTGTAAACCACAAGCGAAAAATAAAAAATCGAGCCAAAATCTCATTTTTCGTTTTTTAAACTAAACTAAAAAACGAATAAACGAGCTGGTTTTCATTTCTCGTTATTCCATTCCAAACAGGAAAATAAATGATCAAAAAGTACACGGACAGAAACACACCCCTGGAAGAGAGCAGGGTGGACATTCTGCAAAATATTTCATTTTGTGTTTCAGAGAACTGGGGTGCGTTTACCAAAAGCATCGTTAGCCAACTATGTTCGCAAGTTCCGTCGTTATCAGCATAGTTTAACGAGTCGTGTTTCCCGAAACCATCGTTCTAACGAACATTCACAAACAGCATCGCAGAGTTGTGTAGTTGAAACGACAGATCTCGAGCTGTGTTTAGAAGCAGAGTTTCTTGTTTTCATGACATGTGGACTTAATAAATCCTGATCTTGAGCAAAATAAGCAAGCTGACATTCAGTACAACCTGTGTCTTTTAATTTAGAATTCATACAAATGTCATTTACATCTTTTAGTTTGTCAAGAGATTTAAAGTGTCGTTTTTGAAGAGTGCGCATGTGTGAACGAGCTCTAGTGTAAGAACGAGCCTATGATTGAATCTGGAAATAAAGCAAAATAACTGAGAAAAATGAGAAATAGTCCTCAGGTGTCATGTCTGTAATTTATAGCAAAACATCTAGCGTTAATTCGATCTCAAACAGATTCATTAAACTAAGTTAATACTCTACCACGTGCGTGACGTCATAAACCAACGTGGTTGAATCAAGCGGGAAGGAAGTCGACCGGAAGTTAAAAACAGGCCTCGTGCCACCATCTTGTAGCAGAACTTCACCTGCTGTTAGCATCCCATTGACTCCCATTCATTTTGGCGTCACTTTGACAGCGAATAACTTTACATCTGAGGCGTTTGAAGACTCCATTTGTCCATTATTTATTTCTAAAGAAACACGACAATGTATAAAAGGCTCCATTACCTTGTAGCTTACGTTATGGCCCCGTAGAAGCAGTTTTTGTAAAAGTAGGCTAACGATTGCGTCATAACCACGCGACTCTCTGTCGCACAGTAGAGAGATTACCGTATGGACAGGAGGAGAAGCTCACGGGCAATCGGGGAGACGTGGAGGCAAAATGACAAAATAATTAATCAGAATACCTAGCAAAAGTTTCTCCTGCTCCTAGCTCATGGACACCTCCTACTCACACTCTCCGTCTCTGCAAGATTCGGAAGGGAATGATTCAGATTTCTCATGCCACAGCCACTAGAAGACAGACGGGTTGCTCACGTCACATCTACGTCGTCAAGCTCAGTGTGAGTCTTCGCGTCAGGAACGGAAGTCCTAAAAAATCGCTAAAAATGGGCTTCACTTGTCTCAATTGAGTTCCAATGAGATGGCTCTGTCCACTTCTTATACTGTCTATGGGTTGAACGACCAATTTGCGACAATACGGTTTCGGGAAACAGTCGTGACTCGATAGTTGATTTCTTCAACGATGCATCGCACTATGGTAGTTAAGCAGCGAGTTACGGCGCTGTTCGGAAACGCACCCCAGGATTGCATCATATCTGTTAATATACGGTGTATATATTATGACTGGAACACTGTATCTGCCAATCGGCTTCCAGAATATTAAGACACATTGTGGTTTGATATCATGACAGTCAGTTATGGGTTGTGATAGGAAGAACCAATGAGCTGCAGTAACGTGTTGTCAGTCCCCTTGTGGAAAGAAGTGCACTTTAGCATACTTTTAAAAGAGTAGGCCTACTTATTGCAGAAATAATATAGGCTACTATATATACAGTACTCAACTGTGAACTGAAAGCAATGTTTTCAGACACGATGTATAGTTTAAATTTATATTAAATTCAATTAGTTGAACTTAAGAGTGATTTTGACCCACTTAAAGCTGCAGTCCGCAGTTTTTCCTCTTTGTCGCCATCTCTGTTCGAAATCTGCAATTGCAGTTATTCGCGGAATTATCAACTTTACGTGGGTTGTGCCTCGGCACGCCACAGCTCGGATGAATCCAGTGTTTTGAGGAGAATATGCAGCTGTCAATCACCGCGCTGGAGTTATGGATACTGTCATTCGCAATCACAGATTCTACTTTTTGGAAATATGAACAACATAAGAATTTTCACCGGAAAATGTCGTCTGAACAAGTAACATCCACTTTTGTTCTGACCAACTAAAGGGGAAAAAAGCATTGCAGTAAATCGCGCCGATTAAATCTAACGATCGCTTATCATATCACGTCAAACCGTGCAAATTATACTTTGTTCTCAAATTGTTAATGTAAACAACATCAGCATTGCGTGACATTTAATGCCCTTCCGATATTTGTCCTTGTTTTCGCATATGCCGGTTGCAGTCTCTTTTTTTCTCTTTTTCTTTTATCTCTTCTACTGTTTTTGAATTAACCCTCAACCAAACCCTAATCCTACCCTAACCCTATAGTAAGTACATGTAGTTAATATTAATATTACTCAGTATTTAAATATATAATTACACTGTAACAATGACACCTTAAAATAAAGTGTAACTTTTTTTTTTATAGAGCTTTTAAGATGTGAAGTATCTTCAACATATCAACATATCAAATAGTTTTGGTGTCTTCTTCTATGTTGTATCTTTCTCATGTTTCCTCTTGCTTCATTATACTGTCTTGTCATGTGGTTTATTGTTTGTGGCTGATGTGTCTTGTTATCTTCTTGTTTCTAGTGTTTTGTCTAGTTTGATGTAACTGTTCTTCTGTGAGGTTGATTTGTGCTACTGGTACACGGCCATTGTTATTTAATTATGTATTCTCACTTTGCCTAGAGCTTTGATTAAGTTTGGACTGTTTTGCAAACCAATAAGTGTGTTCAGGATCACTACAACCTCAACTCACCTGAGCATCACAGTTCACTTTCATTCTATGCAAAAGCGTGGCCAGGACATTTTGATTTATTAAGAGATTTATTTATTGTTCAGTGGAATAATGGCATAAAGGTTTCAAATAACGTGTGATAGAGTGAATGATGACAACATTTAGTTTTTAGGTGAACTATGCCTTTAAATGCCTTAAACAAGAGTGCAATGGTGATGGATCACCCACACTCAATACAATATTAATACGGGCTGCATCTGAAGTCGCACTTCTGCTTCAATGTGTAATGAGTGATTATAATCAAGGTGTTAATCATTATTTTTCCTTCTAAATATCACATGAGTTGAATGACTTCTCTAAGCTTGTGAGATTTTCAGTGTGATTACTGAAATGTTCTTCTCATGTATTCTCTAATGTCTGTATTTGATATGAATGCAGTTGCTCATGTAGCCCGGCTTCCAGAAATGAAATATGAAAAGATGTTTTGTTTGAGAAAGGTCTTCAACATGTGTCAATACACACATCTGTTTTTCTAGGGCACTCTGACAACTATGGTCACAGGGGTCAATGAAGTCTATAAGTTTAAGGGACCATCTCTTTGTTAAAGCTCTACTTTCCAGTCAGACTAAAGTGTAGCTGTCCTTCAGAGAAAGAATGCATTATCTTGATTTTTTGAGACGACTCTCCTGTTTATAGTGAGAGCCTGGCCAAATCCAACCTTGGAAAAGCTGTGTGTCGGTGTGTGTGTTAGTCTTCTTGGTTACAGGCAGGAACCACTGGCATTATTGGAGATTGACTGAGTTGTTGTTCGGGACAGGCTGGCACCCAGCGACCCAAATCTGTGACCTGGAAGGTCACGACGTGCCTAACTTCAGGGTCTGAGTGTCAGCCGCATAATCGATGGAGATATGCTTCAGTCTATCTGTGTATGTGTGATACATTTACACTGTTTATCTATTTCTTAGCCAATCAGAATCATTCAACCTGAAGTAATGACGTATAGCGTAGACCTTGGCGAAGGGTATAACTGCTGTGTGTGTGTGTGTGTGTGTGTGTGTGTGTGTGTGTGTGTGTGTGTGTGTGTGTGTGTGTGTGGACATTGTAACCAGGAACGACCCCCATACAGTGCCACTCACACACCACTGTGTGTCTCTGTCAGGAATGCATTGCTTACTTTTAGAGTCATCTTTGAGTAATTATGTCATGTATTTATTATTTCTGAATTGGCTTTGTTTTAATCATTTACTTGTGTAATTGGCATGATACACTTTTACCAGACAAATAAATGTTACATCTTGATTTATTCTGAAGTTTTCTGAACTCATTATTGTAGTAGATTATGAGGAGGCTGAGCCCTGTGTCCAGGATAGGTCCAACTAAAGGCGCATATGAACGGAGCAGTAGCACGTCATCTGAAGACCTTTTGATTTCTGTCTATCACTGACTTGGCAAGTTGTTCGGCTAAATAAACTACACTTTTTCTGTATGAGTGAACAGTCGGCAACCGACTTAAGAGGTATTAGCAAACCCTGCTCCCTCTGACCAAGATCAGACCGGCGAAGCTGTGTCCGTGAGATCCACGTAAAGCCGGGGCGTGTGACTCTGTGCGGCCCTTTAATGAATGAATAATTGAAAGTATGTGATACTCAGAATAATCAAAGATCTAAATGAATTCATAATCGATATTTATGACTATTTTCTAATCAGAAACACAATCTAATTTTGATTATCATTTGAAATTGGAGTCGGATTAAGCGCAGAGCTAAAGTAATATTGAAATTAAATTCCAATAAATGAAGTGAACTTCACTGGAGCGCTGAAAAGACATACACACATTATCCCTTCGCCCGGGCCGTTGGACTCTGTCATTGGGCCAATGGGTGGTCTTTACAACGGTAACAGAGCGGCCTACTTTTCTATTCAATGTATTATAATTCTGACTCCGGGTCTTCTACTGTTACCCACTAACACGACTATACAGTAGGTGATAACAAGTATACAGTATGACAAAAGAAGTTTGTCTGAATTCACAGAGCTCATAGGTGAAAAGTACTCGGATGACCGGCTATACTTCTGGATTTATGAATGGAGGTCATGTGATAATGACAGCATGTTGGAAGTAGTACATCCAATTTACATTTATATTACACACATTCATAGCATACTATTTATAACATACATTTTTATAGCGGTCGTAAAGTACCTACTCAAGAGAGTATAGGATTTCTGACGCAGCCCCAGTTTTAACAATCGCAAACTAATAAACTTAATGTGAGGCATATTAACTAGTCATAAATGAAATAGATAAGATGTCTGCACTCAAAAAAAAAAAAAAAGTCATGGCATACTACTAACTATTTGCATCTATTAATAATATTTTTTTAAATTTATTATTCAAATCACCATAAATCATGTCGGGATTTGAGTTTATTGGTAACACTTTACAATACGGGTGCACTAATCTGCATTAATTCATGCTTAACTAATGCACAGATAATCATGTGTTAATGTATGACTCATGAAGAACTAAACCATTAATTAGTGATTACTGCATCAGTAACTATTCTAAATGATTAATAGATTAAGTAATAAATGAATTGTTATTAATTAAATGTGTCATAATGTATTCATTCCTTAATAACTTATTTTATTAACTAAAAGTGTAAATGAATGCGTTAATTACCACAGTTGGTCAAAGCAATGTACTTCAACTTCCAGTTGTCTGCTTTAATTAATTGATTTGCAAATGTCTCATTATGTTATGACTTTACTTGTTGAGGCACATGACTATTAACTAATTGTTAAGTAATATGCCAGTTTGGTTTTGACATCCACACTAAGCCATGGATTTCAATTTCCAACCATGTACAACCAAGATGTCACTGAGTCCGATGAACCTTCACGGCATGACTGAGCTGGTTCAGCTTGAGGTCGAGGTACACTGAGAACATGTGGTCGAGCGCTGCTGTTTCATAACACTGTCTAGACTGGACAAAGATAACAGAACGTCCATTATAGTCAGTGATACGACACTGGATGCGGCGCGACACTACATGACAAAACCCCGACAGTAAACCGATGCCACGCTCTATCTCTGACTCTATCTAATGAGACATTTGCAAATAATGATTAATTAAAGCAGACAACTGGAAGTTGAAGTACATTGCTTTGACCAACTGTGGTAATTAACGCATTCATTTACACTTTTAGTTAATAAAATAAGTTATTAAGGAATGAATACATTATGACACATTTAATTAATAACAATTCATGTATTACTTAATCTATTAATCATTTAGAATAGTTACTGATGCAGTAATCACTAATTAATGGTTTAGTTCTTCATGAGTCATACATTAACACATGATTACCTGTGCATTAGTTAAGCATGAATTAATGCAGATTAGTGCACCCGTATTGTAAAGTGTTACCAATAAACTCAAATCCCGACATGATTTATGGTGATTTGAATAATACATTTAAAAAATATTGCAAATAGTTAGTAGTATTTTTTTTTTTTTTTTTTTTTGAGTGCAGACATCTTATCTATTTCATTTATGACTAGTTAATATGCCTCACATTAATGCAGATTAGTGCACCCGTATTGTAAAGTGTTACCAGTTTATTTGTTCATGTTTAGAGTGTTTTTGATCAGTTTTCTGTCCAGTTCATGTCTGAATGTCGTTGTTTATCTCTCAGTTTGTTCAGTGATCCTCGTTTCACACGTTTTGTCTCCATAGCCACTGATTTGATTATGGTTCCTCAGTTCAGGTGTTCCCTGTTAATTAGCTCCTTAGTTTGTGTATAAAAGCCCTCAGTTTGAGTTAGTTCTTTGTGCTGTATTGTCTTTATGTAGTGGAGTGTGTTCATGCATTTTGATTCTGCTGCGTTTTCACTTTGTATCAGCACTTCCTTGAGTGTAGTGTGACTATAATGAACCAGAAGTGTGACAGTTCATTGTGAAAACTTGCATTTATTCCATTAAAAAGTTAAAATATGGCTACCAGTTTAAATGTATGAGATTGTGAACAAACTGGGTTTATTATTGATAAATGTGGTTATTGTATTTAAAATGCATTATTGCAGTATGACTGACAAATATGCACCATTTTGTACATATCTAAATTAGTTTTGGTGTCTTCTTCTATTTTGTATCTTGCTCATGTTTCCTTTTTCTTTATATGTGTGAAACCAACATGTCTTGTCATTTATAGTTCATTTTTTTATGGCTGATGTGTCTTGTTATCTTCTAAAGATTATTTTACTCTGTTTTTAAGGTTTTAAATGGGATGACACCTTCTCATTTATCTGAACTTGTGACGGTTAACATATCGGCTAGATGTTTAAGGTCATCAAATCAGAATCTGTTGAAGGTTCCCAGCTCACAAACTGGGTTTTTTTTAATGATAAGTTTGGTTATTGTATTTAAAATGCATTCAGTTCATTAGTACTATTGCAGTATGACTGACAAATATGCATCATTATGTATATAATTAAGACTTTCCAAAAGGGACAATCAAAATACAGTGTATAAATACTTTTATAGAGCTTTTAAGATGTGAACCAAGTACACAATTATGCACACTTTTTAAAAGGGTCAGCATATCTGAATTAGTTTTGGTGTCTTCTTCTATTCTGTATCTTGCTCATGTTTCCTCTTGCTTTATATGTGTGAAACCAACATGTCTTGTCATTTATAGTTCATTTTTTATGGCTGATGTGTCTTGTTATCTTCTAAAGATAACTGTTAATATTTTACTCTTTGTTTTAAAGGTTTTGAATGGGATGACACCTGCTTATTTATCTGAACTTGTGATCTTATATGCAATTCAAGTAGGTCTACATAAATCTTAACTGTATAGGCCTAAATATTTTTGAACCTGCAACCATTAAATAAAGATAACACAAAATCAGTAGAGTCGCCGATTCATTTGTATAGACCTACAAAATATTCTACTCACAAAGAAGCACGGTCTCGTACACTTGAGAGTAGCCAAACTCTGTGTTTGCATTGAGATCCACAGTGTAGAGAAAGCGCAGTTCCAGCGGGATCTGGGATCTGGACATGTTTATAACGGCAGGGATGATCCTCTGGGACATGGGTCCCTCAGACAGGACCTGGTGCATCTGATATAAGCACCACTCATCCTTCAGAAAGTGTGGGGTGAGCAGAAGCACCCAGCAGTGGCTGTCCCGCAAGGCCTGCAGGATCTCAGAGGACACAGCGCCACCTAGAGGACAGTCCCGGTCCTGCAGGAAACAGCGCAGGCCTTTGCAGGGATCTTCAAGGAAACAGGCCAAACTCTGAGCTAGATCAATGTCCTTCTCAGTGTGACACAGACACACGTCATATCTGCGAGATGAGCGCGAGGATGAGAAGAGCACAGAGGGAAGAGGCTTCTCTGAGGCGGACAGTTTCTCTGTTGTTGCAGGTTTAGAGGAGGAAGAGGAGGAAGAGGAGGAAGAGGAGATGGATGTGGTGTTGGAGGATCCAGACGAGCACTTCTGAGAACATGTGCTTGCTTTGCTTTGGTCCGACTCATTCCTTTGTTTTCCAAAACGCTGACGAAACCAGCCTGCAAAGAAATGCATTATCAATGTAATACACAGAAGCACGGATGTGTTTAACATTACCTGGTTTCTCTGTATTTTAAATAATTATCAAATAATCCTTTTTATATACAAAAAATGAGAATATTCATGCTTCCTTCATTTTCCAGCAGGATTTGCACCTGCCCACACTGCCAAAATAACCAAAACCTGCTTCAATGACCATGGTATCACTGTGTAATTACTGTGTGATTTCATGTAATATTCGAATTTTTTGAAATCCTGTTTTCGTGGGTTTTATGAGCTGGAAGCCCAAATTATGTACAAATAAACAACGAAATACTTGAAATCGTTTAAGTTGTGGGCCCTGAATCTATAATCTATGGAAGTTTAACGTTTTGAATGGAATTGTGGAAATAAATAAACTTTTCCATGATATTCTAATTTTTTGGAAAGGGTCTGTATATATATATATATACGGTACAGGCCAAAAGTTTGGAAACATTACTATTTTTAATGTTTTTGAAAGAAGTTTCTTCTGCTCATCAAGCCTGCATTTATTTGATAAAAAATACAGGGAAAAAAAATGTAATATTGTGATATATTATTACAATTTAAAATAATTGGTTTTCAATTTATTAAACTTTAAATTATCATTTATTTCTGTGATGCAAAGCTGAATTTTCAGGATCATTACTCCAGTCTATCACATGATCCTTTAGAAATCATTCTAATATGATGATTTATTATGAGTGTTGGACACAGTTCTGCTGCCTAATATATTTGATGAATAAAAGGTTAAAAAGAACTGCATTTATTCAAAATAAAAAAATATTTTCTTCTTTACTATCACTTTTTATCAATTTAACACATCCTTGCTGAATAAAAGTATTGATTTATTTAAAAAATAAAATAAAATAAAAATGACTGACCCCAAATGACTGACCAGTAGTGGATATTGTTGTTACAAAAGATTTATATTTTTAAAACATTTGCTTCTTTTTTTTTCTTTTTCTTTAAAAAGAAAAAAAAGTATCACAGGTTATGAAAAAATATTAAGCAGCAGAACTGTTTCCAACTTTGATAATGAATCCTCATATTAGAATGATTTCTAAAGGATCATGTGATAGACTGGAGTAATGATCCTGAAAATTCAGCTTTGCATCACAGAAATAAATGATAATTTAAAGTATAATAAATTGAAAACCAATTATTTTAAATTGTAATAATATATCACAATATAAAAAAAAATTCCTGTATTTTTGATAAAAAAAATGCAAGTTTGATGAACAGAAGAAACTTCTTTCAAAAACATTAAAAATAGTAATGTGTCCAAACTTTTGGCCTGTACTGTATATATCATATATAAAATGTATCACAACTCTTTTGTCAAGTACCAGTCAAAAGTTTGGAAACTTCACTATTTGTAATGTTTTTGAAAGAAGCCTGCATTTATCTGACCACAAATACAGAGAAAAAAAAAAAGAAAAAAAAACGTAATATTGTGAAATATTATTACAATTTAAAATAAGGGTTTTCTATTTGAATATCTTTCAAATATAATTTATTTCTGTGATGCAAAGCTGAATTTTCAGGAACATTACTCCAGTCTTCAGTGTCACACGATCCTTCAGAAATCATTGATTCTAATATGATATTTATTATCTTTTTTCAGGATTCTTTGATTAATATAAATCAAAATGTTTTATTGTTTGTTTTTAAAGCTCTCAATGGCCTCGCACCACCGTACATAACTGAGATGTTAACTTTGTGTCAATCCAACAGGGCTCTTAGATCAACAAACCAACTTTTGCTGGTATAGTCAAGTCAAGTCAAGTCAAGTTTATTTGTATAGCGCTTTTCACAATACAGATTGTATCAAAGCAGCTTCACAGTATTAAATTAAAATAATACAACAAAGTTTGTTTCAAGAGGAATTTATTGATTGATAAAATTAAATTAAATATCCCCAAAATATCCCCAACTGAGCAAGCCAAAGGCAACAGTGGCAAGGAACCGAAAAACTTCATCAAGTGACCTAATGGTGTCCTATAACTCCATCAGGTGACCTAATGGAGAAAAAAAAACCTTGGGAGAACCCAGGCTCAGTCGGGGGCCAGTTCTCCTCTGGCATTTATGAGCTAGAGGCCGGATTGTAGTTTGAACTGTAGGATTATATGAATGCCTGGCTGAAGAGATGCGACTTTAATCTAGTTTTAAACTGGGAGAGCGAGTCTGAGCAACGAACAGTATCAGGAAGACTATTCCAGAGTTTTGGAGCCAAATGTGAGAATGCTCTCCCTCCTTTGGTGGTTCTGGATATCCTAGGTATGACCAAAAGCCTTGAATTTAGTGATCTTAAAGAGCGCGATGGATTATAGGGTGATAAAAGATCCGTTAAATAGACTGGAGCTAAGCCGTTTAGGGCTTTATAGGTCAGTAGCAATACCTTGTAATTAATACGGAACTTTATAGGTAACCAATGCAGTGATGATAAAATCGGTGTTATATGATCATATTTTCTTGATCTAGTAAGAACTCTAGCGGCGGCATTTTGGACTAACTGTAGCTTGTTTATTGAGGATGCAGGACAACCAGCTAATAAAGCATTACAGTAATCCAGTCTCGAGGTCATGAATGCATGAACTAACTTTTCTGCATCAGAAACTGATAGCATATTACGTAGCTTAGCAATGTTTCTAAGGTGGAAAAATGCTGTTTTTGTAACATATGAAATATGATTTTCAAAAGACAGGTTGCAATCGAGTATAACACCCAGGTCTTTTACTGTAGAGGATAAAGTAACAGGACATCCTATGATGTTAAAGTTGTATTGTGCGAGGTTTTGTGGGCGGTTTTTTGAACCGATAAGTATTACCTCTGTCTTGTCTGGATTTAATAAAAGAAAATTACGGGTCATCCAATCTTTTATATCTTTAACACACTCTGTCAATTTGGAAAATTTTGCGTTTTCATCCGGCCGTGATGAAATATATATTTGAGTGTCATCAGCATAACAATGGAAACTAATTCCATGTTTCCTTATAATATTTCCAAGTGGCATCATATATATTGAAAATAACAGAGGGCCTAATACAGATCCCTGCGGCACTCCATAGTTTACTGGAGTTATGATAGACAAATAGACAAAATGGTAGCGGTCAGATAGGTATGATTTGAACCAGCTTAGTGCTTGTCCTTGAACACCAGTATAATTTTGTAGTCGATCTAAGAGTAATGTATGATCTATAGTATCGAACGCAGCACTAAGATCAAGTAAAACTAGTATTGAGATACAGCCTTGGTCAGAAGCTAAAAGTAAATCATTTGTGATTTTAACGAGCGCAGTTTCAGTGCTATGATGCGGTCTGAATCCAGACTGAAACTTTTCATAGATATCATTTTGTTGCAAGAAAGAGCCCAGTTGAGCGGACACCACTTTTTCTAATATTTTAGACATAAATGGAAGATTTGAAATGGGTCTATAATTTGCTAGATTATTATGATCTAATTGTGGTTTCTTAATGAGAGGTTTTATAACTGCCAGTTTAAATGTTCTTGGAACATGACCTAAAGATAAAGACGAGTTAATAATATTGAGGAGAGGCTCTTCCACTACAGGTAACACTTCTTTCAGTAGTTTAGTTGGTATAGGATCTAATAAACATGTTGTTGTTTTAGATGAAGTGATAAGTTTATTTAACTCTTTTTGTTCTATAGTTGTAAAGCACTGTAATTGTTCTTTCGGGGTGATAATTGAAGCTGAATTATAAGGCGCGATTGAAGATTGAACGTTTACAATTGTGGTTCTGATGCTTTCTATTTTCTCAGTGAAGAAGTTCATGAAATCATTACTACTGAACTGTAACGGGATATTTTGTTCGAGTGACGTCTGTTTATTTGTTAGTCTAGCCACGGTGTTAAATAAAAACCTTGGATTGTTTTGGTTGTTTTCTATTAGTTTGCGGAGGTGCTCAGCCCTGGCCGCTTTTAGGGCCTTTTTATAACGTGACATACTGTCTTTCCACGCGATTCTAAAGACCTCTAAATTAGTTTGTTTCCATTTACGCTCTAAAATACGCGTTTCTCTCTTTAAAACATGCGTAGTATTGTTATACCATGGTGCTTTATTTTTCTCTCTGACCTTTTTTAATTTAATAGGTGCAACCACATCCAATGTTCTAGAGAGAATGGTGCTCATAGTGCTAGTTAGTTCTCATAGTGCTAGTTAGTTCTTCTAGCTCATAGTCCCAAGGACAAGGTACAGACTCTGGGGTGACCGGGCCAAGCCTCTGGAACAAGCTACCTGCTAATCACTGACTTGGGCCTCTTTAAGGCTAAGCTTAAGACTTATTTATTTAGACTGGCTTTTAATTCATAGCAGTTGTTGTGGCATTTTGTGTTTTCTTTGTGGCATACATTTTGTTTTTATACTTTGTTTTGTGGCATTATATATTTTGTATATATTTTATTATATTTTGCATTATATTGTTGTCATTATATATATATTTTTTTTACTTTTTTTCCTGGAAAGCACTTTGGTTCACCTTGAGTGTTGTAAAGGGCTGTATGAATAAATTTTGATTGATTGATTGATAAAGTTAAAAAAAATATATATAAATATAAATATTTTTGTCACAATACCGTTCAAAAGTTTGTGGTCAGTATTTATTTTTTAATTTTTTTTTAAGAAAGTAATACTTTTATTCAGCAAGGATGTGTTAAAATGAGAGAAAAAAATGATAGCAGAAGAGATTTCTCTTTTGAATAAATGCTGTTCTTTTTAACATTTTATTCATCAATGAATCATGAAAAGAGTCTCACAGGTTCTAAATATATATTAAGCAGCACAACTGATTTTTCAACAGTATCAAATCAGCGTATCAGAATGATTTCTGAAGGATCATGTGACGCTGAAGACTGAACATGATGAAGACTTGATGAGCATAAGAGACATTAAAATGTTTCCAAACTTTTTGACTGATGCTGTAAATAAAGTTAAAGTTGCTGAGAGCTCCTAAAGGGACCTTTGCAAAAACAAAAAATGGACATTCGCGTGCACACGAAAAACTTTCGCAAAGGTCCCTTTAGGAGCTCCGTACAAAAGCACCATGAATTTTACAATCTGAAATGTCTATTTCATCCCAACAGGACTTTTGACCTGCGGTACATTATCTAAAGCTTTACAGTAATGCTTATATTGCTATATTGGTGTTAAAATATGTCCCATAGGACACAGTGTTAATGTTAAAAGTGTATCATGTGTCTATATGCACTGTTTTGCTGTGCAATATCCTGAGCGACATCTGTGTCTTACAGCTCAAAATAGTTTTATGTAAATTTAGCACCAGTTCCAGTTCCAGTCCATTCCAACATGCCTTTGATTCATGGATTCTTTGACTCTTTTGCTGTCGTAATGTTCTTTTGTCCTTCTATCTAAACTCCGTACATAATTATTAACTTCTGACTTTATGACAGACAAGACAATGCAACACGAAACTGAGACTTACCCATAATGCTGCTGGCTCGGTTTTCCTCCATTCTTCTCCATCCTTTCAAGGATATAAACTACAACAGGCGCATATGCAAACAGTATTGTACAGTAGGCTACTGCACCTCATACCATACACACAACTTTAATACTGCATGACATGCACAGTGTCCTCTGCGTAATGTTCAAATCAGTTCCACATTTTTTCCTGGATCACTTTCACTTTTTTAAGCCTGAATAGTTGTACATTTGTGACTGTTATGAAGTGCAAGTTAAATATTGCCATTATGTCAGATTCAAAGCATAACTAACAGGTGAATAGACAGTGAGCAGATCCGCACTTACGGTTGTTTTAGGATGAAGAGAGAGATCAGGTCGTCTGAGGCTCTGGTGCAGAAGATTTTTGAGGAAGTTCACTCCATCGGAAGTGATGCGTCATAATGCACATGACAAAAACAAAAACAAAAAGGAAGATAGTGTACAAAAAGAGGAAGTGCAGAAAGAAAAGGGTTTTAATTTGGATTTACTATTGACAGTCCCAGCCAGTGCACTGGTTTAGATGGATTACAGAATACTGAAACTAAAGGAGAAACAGTTTCCAATCACACTCTGTCTTTTGTTGGGATTCCCCCAGTTATGAGAAATGGGTGGGTCAATAATTCAAAGTGTGGAGTCCAGAAATGAGTCAAATAGGAAGCTTTTTCACGCCCCAGTTACTACATTAATATGCACTTGCATTCAACATGCATTCATATCTATAAATAGGACTCAGTTAATAGTAAACACTTAATAATGTTACGTCATTAACAAATAAATACCCAAAAGTTCCATGGTAGATAGCCTGTTTTTTGCATATTTAATAATTATTATCATTTGTAATTAACTTTTATTATTAATTATTCACTCAATATTCAAGAAACAAGGAAAGACAATTGAAACTGAAATAGGGAAATATAATAAAAATAGAAAACAGATGGTTGCTCAGTCTTCCGTAAGACTTCAACTCTTTGTATTTTTTTCTATATT
>CM038634.1:2764501-2767001 GCA_021554675.1 Leuciscus idus | reverse complement strand
TTTCTCTTTTTTTCTTTAATTATTTGTGAGGTAAACATAGCAACAATCAATGTTAATGGATTGAGAGATATAAAAAAAAGAGCTGTTTTGTTTGAAGAAATTAAACTAAAGAAAATAGATATTGCTATGCTACAAGAGACGCATAGTGATATTAGAAATGTCCCCTGAATGGGCAGTAGAGTGGAGTGGGCTCTCAATCTTGAGTCATAATACCTCACTTAGTGGAGGAGTTGCTATCCTTTTTACAAAAAAAAATGTCTCCCCATACATATCAGATTGACGAAGTCATTAAAGGAAGACTCTTGAAAGTAAGGGTTACTTTTGAAAAGTGTACTTTTGTTCTGATTTGTGTATACGTCCCTACCTCTGCTGTTGAAAGAATGGTTTTTCTAGACATACTTAGTTCTATTATACAAAACTGTCACGGAGAAGAATATCTTTTTTTAGGTGGTGATTTCAATTGTACTGCATCGAACTTGGATAGAAATCACATCGAACCGCACGCACCTTCTCGTAAACGCCTTATTCAACTTGTTAAAACCTATGAGGTATGTGATGTGTGGAGGCATTTAGAAGGAACCCAAAGACAGTATACTTGGACACATGTTCGTGACAATACGATTTCTTTAGCTAGGCTAGATAGGTTATATCATTTTAATCATCATTGCAACATCATTAAAAAATGTTTAATCACTCCTTTAGGTTTCTCTGACCATTGTATGGTACAGTGTCATGTGTTTGTTAATTCAATTAAACCAAGGAGTGCCTATTGGCAATTAAACGCTAATTTATTAAATGATAAATATTTTTAAAAAGTTTAAAATTTTTTGGGATGATTTTAAGACAAAGAAGGAAACGTTTAACTCTGTAAGGCAATGGTGGGACTATGGAAAAGTCCAAATAAAGCAACTCTGTACACAATATACTCTTAATATCACTGCTGAGACCTTTTTAAATGTAAGTATCTTGGAGGCTGAACTGTACACGAATGAACTCGGAGCAGAATATGAGAGGGAGGATGCCTTTTTTGATGATCTACCTCAATTATCAGAAGAAGACAATGCAAAGATCTCAGGTGCTCTTGGAAGAGCTGAGTTGTTTAAAGCACTTCAAGGAATGGAGTCAGGAAAAGCTCCAGGAGTTGATGGTCTACCAATTGAGTGGTATAAGACCTTCTGGGCTGTCCTGGAAGAGGATGTGTTAGAGGTGTTAAATGAAAGCCTGGCTGAGGGCCGTCTTCCTCAAAGCTGCCGGAGAGCAGTTTTAACCCTCTTGCCCAAGAAAGGCGACCTCACTGATATAAGATGCTGGCGTCCCATATAGGGGTGGGCGATATGGTAAAAATATCATATCACGATTTTTTTCAGGAAAATCACGATTAACGATTTTATCACGATTCTTTTTTATGTTGGTTTTACTATTTTGTGACTGAGCATTACAGCCAAACTAATGTCCATATTTTAAAAACAAAGCCTTAGGTAACAAAATATAAATAAAAAAGAATGGCAGACGGGGCGAAGATAAAAAATATTTGTCATTATTTTCTTTGTTATTAAATATTAAGATCAAAGATACACATTACACACACAACTTAATATACAAATTAAATAAACAGTGCTTTGTTTTCAGCTACAGGTGTATTTAACAGTAGCATTGAAGAAAGTAATTAAATGAACAAATATAAAAATAAAACAAAACATAGACTTCACTGTATAAATTATAAATTGATACTTATTAAAGCTACTATTAAAGTTATCAGTCAAGAGCAGTGAGTGATTTTCTCTTTGCATTTTGTTGTTTTATTAACAATAAAGGGATAGTTCTCCTAAAAAGTCAAATTGTCATAATTTACTCTCTCAAGTTGTTTTAAACTCGAATAAGTTTCTTTCTTCGGTTGAAAATAAAAGTTTATTTGGAAGAATGTGACTTCCATAGTATATTTTTCTCCTATGGAAGTCAATGGGGACCAGCTACTGTTTGTATAGCCACATTCTTCAAAAATTAATATTAGAAAAATATTAGAAAATATTAGAAGGAAGTTAATACAGGCTTGGAACAACATTATAGTGCGTAAATAATGAGATCATTTTTATTTTTGGGTGAACTATCCCTTTAAGGACAAACGGCAGCGTGTTTACTATTACTACTGTCTCTTTAAGAGCTGCACTCGACGCGTCTTTTATACACGCATTTGACAAGCAGATTTTCTCTCAATTTTCTCAAGTTTGCTTTCACTTTAGACATCACCGACTTTGTTTATGTAAACCTTGTGTGTATTTAACAGTATAAGCACAATAAGACTCGAAAGATAACTTAGACCAGTATCCAGGCGCTGGTAGACAGGCTTTTAGTGCATGTGAGCTTCACATGTACGCGCTGAGAAACGCACACGTTAGAACAGCGCATCAGCAACGCGAATTAAATGTTTAACCGACAAGGCATTAAAGCACATGCAAATTATGAACTTTTGTGAACTGTAGTGTCCCCTTCCGCTGCGTTA